>JAQQTP010000068.1:15727500-16002500 GCA_029884605.1 Ormosia emarginata | reverse complement strand
TTAGTTAGATACCATAGAATCCATTTCATCTTTCATGGCATTGTACCACAAATTCGATTCCTTAGAATTTATGGCCTGTGAAAACGTTTTGGGATCATTTTCGGCTCCAATGTTATAGTCCGACTCTTATAGATACACTATATAATCACTAGGAATTACTGACTTTCTGACTCTAGTAGATCTTCTTAATATTGCCTCATTATTTTCTTGAGGAACTTATTGTTCAACCGGTTGTTCAATAGGTTATTCTTCATCAACAATTTGATCTACAATATCATTTTCAGCAGCTTGTGGAACTTCAATTATCGGTTGTCTAACACCCATTTGTACTTGAGGGGCGTGAACGACAATCAATCTGTCACTTGGTCTAGAGGTTTGACTTTCATAATGATCCTTATCAGAAGCAATGTCCTGAAACTGATCAGTCCCACTGATCAAGTTATTCTCAAGAAACTTAGCATTTCTTGATTCCACAATCCTAGTATTGTGTGATGGACAATAGAATCTATATCCTTTGGACTTTTCAGCATATCCAATGAAATACCCACTAATAGTCCTTGGGTCTAGTTTCTTCTCTTGTGGGTTATAAATTCTCACTTTAGATGGGCATCCCCAAACGCGTATATGTCACAAACTTGGTTTCTAACCTTTGAATAACTCAAAAGGCGTCTTCGAGACAGCCTTGGTTGGAACTCGATTTAATATATACACAGTCGTCTTTAGCACTTCAATCCACAAGAATTGAGGAAGTTTTGTGTTACTCCTCATACTTCTCACCATGTTCATTAAGGTTCGGTTTCTTCTTTCTGCCACACTATTCTGATCCGGAGAACCAGACATAGTGTACTGGGCAACAATCCCATGTTCTTGAAGAAACTTCGCAAATGGACCAGGTGCTTGTCCATTCTCTGTGTATCTGCCATAGTACTCTCCACCTCTATCAGATCTCATGATCTTAATTTGTTTTCTACATTGCTTCTCCACTTCAACCTTAAAAACTTTAAAAGCGTCCAAAGCTTCATCCTTAGAACGAAGCAAGTAGAGATACATATATCGTGAATAATCATCTATAAAAGTGATAAAGTATTTCAGACTACTTGCGTCCATGTCTGGACAACAAATATCTGTATGTATGATTTCCAATAGGTTCGAGCTCCTCTTTGCACCCTTTTCAGACTTGTTAGTTTGCTTACCCTTAATGCAATCCACACAAGTTTCAAAATTAGCAAAATCCAAAGTACTAAGTACCCCTTCATTTACTAATCGCTTAATTCTCTCAATGGAGATGTGTCCCAATCTCCGGTGCCACAACAAAAAGGATTCCTCATTCACAACACAATGTTTTAACCCAGAAGTAACATGCATAGAATTATAAGCAGCATCATTTTGTAATTTAATACAATAAAGACCATCAAGTAATTCATCAAAACCGACAATTTTTGATTTATTTAACAAGGTAAAACCAGAATCCGAAAAATTAAACGAAAAACCCAAAGGTGCAAGTCTTGAAACAGAAATTAAATTCTTAGAAAAACTAGGAACATAAAAGGTCTTTTCTAAACGTAAAATAAAGTTGCTGCTTAAAACTAAACTGCATGTCCCAACGGCCTGAATAGATGTATTGTTCACTTCCCACTGGCTTCCTTAGGTTTTTCATACCCTGCAAGTATTAGAAATATGGATTGTAGAACCAGAATCAATCCACCATGTGTTATGATTAACATGAACCATATTAGATTCATAACAAACAAATGTAAATGGAGTACCTTTCTTATCGAGCCAGTTCTTAAACTTTATGCAGTCTTTCTTCATGTGCCCTTTCTTCTTGCAAAAGAAACACTTTGACTTTTTCTTTATGACTGGCTGAGGAGGAATGTTGCCCTTATTTTTGACATGATCCTTCTTTTTCTTTCCATGAACAGTCAAGTTCACCTTTTCGCCCTCTTCCATCATCAACCTTTCCTTTTCCTGGACACACATAGTCAATAGCTCATTAATTGACCACGTATCCTTATGTGTGTTATAAGAGATTTTGAAAGGGTCATATTGATGTGGCAGAGAGCACAAAATGTAGTGTACTAGGAAAGAATCTGACATGGTAACCTCCAAGGCTTTTAGCTGAGCCGCTATATCTCTCACGCACATGATGTGATCACGCACTCCTCTTATCCCAATGAGCTTCATGGATGAGAACTGTATTATTAGAGCGCTAGCAAGGACCTTGTCAGATGTAACAAATTGTTCATCAATAGCTTTCAAAAGATCCTTGACTTTAGTATGTTGATCGACAGAACCACGGATACCAGCAGATATTTTAATCTTTATGAACATTACGGAGAGACAGTTAGATCTTTCCCATTTTTCATAAAGGTCAACGGCATCTGGAAGGCTGGTTTCAGTAATACCCGGTGGTTCATCCTTCCTAATAGCATAATCAATGTCCATCCAGCCCAAATGGAGAAGAATTCTCTCCTTCCAAACTTTATAGTTGTCACCCCTTAATTCAGGAATATCACACTTAATATCAGAAATATTCGCAAGTTGAATAACTGCAAAGTTCAAACATACATGCTCATTATTCATAATTTGAGACAAAATAAATATCATGTTTTACCAATGTAAATCATGTCTTAATTCATGAATCTAGAGACATAAAACTTGCCTGTGGGCTAAAGTCCTACTCAATTAGACTCATCATGTAACCTTATGACAAAACTATCAAATTATGTTCCTTTTCTTAATTCCTGTGGGCATATCAAGAAATATAATCTGATATTTCATCCTAATTAATCATACAAATATAACAAAATTCCTGTGGGTAGATCTTATTATATCACATATGATTAATTACAAGTAATGTTTTAATGTGATTCTAAAACTTAATATATAATCCTAATTAATTAAAGATGTTGTGGCTATTCCCTAATTAATTAAAATTATATCAATCACTTAACATTAATTAATTCTTAATAAAGAGCTAGTTATTTGCATAACATAATACAAATAAATTGAATAACAATGCATAAATATTATTTAGCATAATTTTGCATGTACAATAATCATAAATTCATACATACAAATTTCAAAAAATAAATAATATATGCATACAATTATTCAATAAAAGAAACAATATAAGCTCTTTAATAATTAATTCTAATGTGCATAAATTATTTAACTTAATATTGCATGCTTAAGTAAATACTAAAATTAAACATACAAAATAAACAAAATAAATAGACAATCTATACACATTAAAATTTATTAAATAATTCATGTGCTAAAATAATATAATTGCAAAATTATACCCAATTTTTAATTCAGCACGTAAACTAATGATATATATAACTTGTAGCACTTCAACTCTCAAAAAATTATTGATAGCCTGGTGGTAGCCCAATTAACATTCATTCATGAGGTCAGGGGTTCTAACTTGCAGCATACCATTTTTTTTTAAAATTCAAAAGGATTAAAAACAGGGCATTCTGAGAATTGAACACGTGACATGACACATGTATTTGAAGAAACGCAACCTACTACTGCACCACTTCAATAATGAGTGATTAATGTTGACGTCGTTACATATATAATAATAGAAGTTAAACAACACAGAAGCCTGCATATGATCGTCTTCAACCTTGAGCCGGGTCATTCTGACCCGGTTACGACCCGCGAACCCGAATGGAAAACTCGACGGTTTTCAGCCATTTTTTAACGTCAAAAATAATGTTTTAAATCACAGAAAGCTTAAAAAATCAATTTAAAACATATTTCTGATTTTAGTTTGGATTAAAAGGGTCAAAAACACAATGCCTATATTCTGAAAAAATCAAACTTCATAATAGATAAGAAGAGCAAGCAAGGCAGAGGCATATACATGGCTCTGATACCAAATGTTAGACTAAAAATGATTCAAGCAACATGTTCTTATCAACACAGCAGAAGCAAAATGGATCAAGAAAAACCAACCTCCCGCCATTGCTATTTGATTAACTCTTTCTCTGTTTTTCAAGCTTTACGTCAAACCGGTTTTTGCCTTGGCTTTCCAAACCCTCACTCGCTCAAACTCAATGGTGTTTGTTTACTCAAGAGAGGAGCAGGTTCAGTGACCCAATATAGAGAGTAATGCATTGAATTTATAAAACTCTGCCCATCACAGAGTTCACCAATGCGGAGCAGGACGTGGGAGAGTGGGAGACGTTGCGGAGAGAGTGGGAGACGTTACTGAACATTGCTAAGAATGTGGGTTGAAAAATGGACCACATTCGACAACTAATTTCCCATGAAAATAGCAATGTTTTTAAACTTAAAACTATCTTCAACAAACAGAGCACATCTGCTCCGAAGTTGAAGGGGAAATTCTATCATGCATGGCATGCATGGCTTACTCATGAATCTTTTGATGGTTTGGTAAAAGATAACTTGAGATCTGAAAAGTCTTGGCAAACCAACATTCATAGTTTTACTACTAGTGCTACCCATTGGAATCAAAATGTTTTTTGGAATATTTTTCAAAAGAAAAACAGGTTATTAAATAGGCTCAATGGCATCCAAAATAAGCTCTTGCTTGGTCTAAATCTTTTTCCTAGAGCATTCTCAAAGGGATCTCTGGTTGGAATATGAAAAGGTTTTACTTGAGAAGGAACTTATATGGGCTGATCAAAAACCCATACCAAAGTGGATAGAGGTTGGAAATCATAATACTAATATTTTCATCTATCAACCATCGCTAGAAGAAAGAGAAACCACATTATGGCTATGAAGAATGATATATGGGACTGGATATATGACTTGACAGCTCTTTAGGATATGGCACGATCTTTTTTTTTTATGAGTTTACATCAAAGTCAAAGTTATTATACTCTTTTCCCTCTTGCTGGTTGTTTTCCTCCTCTTTCAAATGACAAGGTCCAATTTATTCATGCACTTATGAGTGTTGAAGATATTAGGCATGCTCTCTTTGGGATAGGTAGGCCTAAGGCCCCTAGTCCATATGGTTTACATGCTCTCAATCTCAGTGGTAGGTTGTGGGTGATTTTATGTGCAAGCTTGTGAAGGCTATCTTTGCTTCTCTAGAAAAGGAGAAAATGATTAGTAAAACTTTTTATTTCTCTTATTCCCAAGGTGGGTCACCCAAAGGCCGGAGCATATCAAACATTTTAGGCCTGTTAGTCTCTAATGTGGCTTATAAATTGATTACTAAGATTATTGGTAATCATCTCAAGAATATGATGTCCAAATTGTTCCAAATTAGTGTAGTTTTATTTCGGGAAGACATGAAACAGATAATATTATTATTGCGCATGAAGTGGTGCAAAGAAAGGGTTCATGGACATTAAAATTGATTTAGAAAAAGTCTAACTGATTAGTTCTTTGTCAGAGAAAGCCTTCAAGAATTAGGTCTTAAGGATGACTTAGTCAATCTAATTTGTCAATATAGCTCATCGGTATCTATGGACATTTTGTAAAAGCATAAAATTTGGCTCTAACTTAAATTAGAAAAAGTCTTTAATTTCTTCTAATTTTATGTTATGTGTTTATTTTACTAATCTAAGTTTGTAATTCACTTGTTTCAGCACCATTAACTTAATAAAATAGATACATGACATAAAATTAAAGAAAGTTGAAAGACTTTCCTTCAACTTAGGTTGGAATCAAGTTTTGTCATTTGTGGAATGAGGAACGCAACGCACTGGTGAATTCAAACCCATCAAGGGCATCAGACAAGGGGATCCCTTACCTCCTTATATTTTTGTGATTTGCATAGAAAAGGCTCTCTGATTTAACTTCTGCAGCAATTGGTCAAGATTTGTGAAGACCTATTGTTCTTTCTAAAGGGGGTCCTCCTATTTCTCATCTTTGTTTTATGGATGACCTCTTTCTTTTTGCTGAAGCGTCTCTTGAACAAGTGAAGATTATTGAGAGCTGTCTTGATATGCTTTGTGTCAGTTTAGGTCAAAAGGTTAGCTTGGATAAAACAAAAAATTGTTTCTCCATAAATGTAAACTATGACAGAGCTCTCCAAATTTCGTAAGCTTTCAGCTTCAGTCTCACAAATGATCTTGGAAAGTATCTTGGCATGCCGTTTTTTCACAAGAGAGTGGGTAGAAAAAGTTTTAGTTTTACCACTGATAAATTGATGAGACGCTTGCATAATTGGAAAGCTCGATCACTCTCCTTAGCAAGTAGACTTACTCTTTGCAAATCAATTATTGCGGCCATCCTTGCCTATGCTTTGCAAGCTTCTTTCGTTCCTCGGCTTTTTTACAAAACTGCCACTAATGACAAATTTTTTTATCAAAATGCCATTTTTTTAAAATAATTTACCAAAATACCATCCTTTCAAAACTATTTCTCAAACTGCCATACTTTGGTCCTACGTGGCATTTTTTATTTTTCCTGAGCCACGTACGATGTGCCAAAGAGCTTGGCGCATCCACGTAGATTGCGCCAACCTTGTTAGAGCAATCTACGTGGATGTGCCAGGCTCTTTGGCGCATCCTATGTGGATGCGCCATGCTTATTGGCGCATCCTACGTGGCCTAAGACACTAAATACGCCATAGCGTTTGACATAACCTGTACAGATACGCCAAGCTTGTTGGCTTAATCAAGCTATATACATTTCCCTGCCCCCTTCATCCGTGACATTCACCCCATTTTCTCAAAATTCACTCTTTCTCTATAAATTTTCTCTCTCTAAACTCTCTCAGCTCTCAATTGTTGCTAGAAGTGGTGTATTCTAAGCATTCAGATATTATTTCTTGTATGTAAGTATTGATTTTAATATTTGAATATTTGTTTGTTATAATTTGTTAGTTATGTAATAATGTTAATTATACGTTTATGTTATTTTATATGTATTTAATGGTTTTACAATTATTTTTTTTGCTTGACTGATTAATAATATAATTAATATGATAAGTAGCGTGAATTGTATGAATTAATTGTCCGTAGAATAAAAGTATGATTTTTTCTTCTTGAGTACCTAACATGTTTTAATTAACTAAATGTAGTTTAATTCAAATTAGTAGGACTTAGGAAATTATTTGTACGTAAAATAATTGACACGCATGTGTGTTGAACTGTTATTCTTCAGAAGTGAGATTGAAATGGCAAAGCCCCTTAATGTGCTCATTTACTTCAATGGGACAATGTATGATGGTGAAGAGGGTCTCATGTATCAAGGTCCTCCTCCCAGGCCTATTGTGATCACAGCCGATATGACTTTGGATGGATTAAAAAATAAGATTCATTCAAAGTTGAGGCTCCAAGCAAGTGTATATGTATCAAAGGTTGTCTATCGATGTCCACAATGCTACAATCCATGGAGATGGATAGGTTTAGGGTTAGAAGATGATGATGATGTAAAATACATGATAGATTGTTTCTCTCAAACTTCGAACATGGCCTCGATGGAGTTGTATGTTGAGGCAGAGACAAATGGGCATGAAGAGCTTATTGAAGCTCCTGGTCAAACAGGATCTCAAGTTGGTCCTTCTAATCTAGTTGAGTCATGTAGTATGATTGTTATTGTTGGTGCAACGATTGAAGCTGATAACCCACTTGTAAGAGATACAGTGTGGGAAACAAGTGAATGAAGAATAGATAGCTGAGGTTGATGATTCAGATATTGACATAAAGGCAGAAAACTTTGATGTTGAAGAAAATTTAGAAGAAAACGGCCCTCCATTGTCGGTTGCCCCTGAATCCATGGTTGTGCCTTCAGGCCTTGAATCTGTGTTTATGCCACCATGCCCTCAATTCTCTCAAATTAATTAGGATGCATTAGAGAATCCTGATAACTTGCCTGAATTAGATCGTCGTGGGACTTGGAGCATAAATGATGAATTATATCAGGGTTTGCAGTTTCCATCAAAGGATGCCGTGAAGTTAGCCCTCAAACATTATGCGATCTGCAGGCATCAGGAGTACAAGATTGAAGATTCTGATTCACGAAGACTAACTATTAAGTGTCCTAGATTTGATGAAGGTTGTAATTGGAAAGTTAGGGCCATACAAAGCAAGAGGTTGAACGTGTGGCAGATTACAAAATATAATGGACCCCACACCTGCGTCAATATAGTTGTGTCATTAGATCACCACAAGTTGGACTCCCGTATGATCTGCTCTTACATTTTGGAAATGGTTAGATCAAGACCCGATGCACCTGTATGCTTAATTGTTGAGAGGATTCGAAGCCAGTTCGGTTACCAAGTTTCATATTGGAAAGCTTGGAAGGCAAAACAATTGGCTATTGTGAAGGTTTTCGGGGATTGGGACAAATCTTATGAAGTGTTGCCTAGATGGCTAGCAGCCATGAGAAGAGACATGGAAGACACAGTAGTAGAGTTGCAAGATGAGGAATGTTTTGTGCATAACCGACTTGATCAGTCGAAAAGAGTGTTTTCTTGGTTATTCTGGACATTTAGACCATGTGTTGCTACTTATTTGTATAAAAAATACCATCATAAGTTGCTAATTGCAACAACCCAAGATGGAGATAGAAAACCTCTGCCAATTGCATTTGCCATTGTGGAAGGGGAGACAAAGGATGCCTAGAGTTAGTTCCTAGCCCACATTCGGCAACATGTCACATAACAAGAGGGCCTGTGCTTGATATTTGATCGACATAAAGGCATCATACATTCAGTGGATAATCCACATCTTGGATGGCAGCCACTGAATGCATATCATGTCTTTTGTATATGACATATTGGTTCAAATTTTAACTCTAGGTTCCAGAATAAGGAGCTAAAAAGATATTTAATCAACACAGGTACTCAAAATTTTCACTTGAGATAAGTTATTATACTAATATTTAGTTCCTAATAGTAACTCAATCCATGTCTTGTATCAGGGTATGAACCTATTGCGATGAAATTTGATGCTAGGCTGGAGAAGTTGATAGCCACTACCGAGATGGCAAATTGGATTAATGCGATTCCAAAGGAAAAATGGAGTTTGGCTGTATGATGGTGGCCGCAGATTCGGTTATATGACTACTAATTTGTCAGAGTGCATCAATGGAGTGTTGAAGGGTAGTAGAAATCTACCTATAACTGCATTGGTTCAATTAACATATACTAAATTAGTATAATACTTTGTCAACCCGAAAGATGAGGCGAATGAGAAACTCGTTACTGGGTAGGAATAAAGTGATGATTTATTGAAGCACTAGAGAATGAACATGGCAAAGGCGAGCTCACACCAAGTTCATTGGTACGACATGCAAAACACCAAGTTCATGGTTGAAGAGGCCTTTAATCCTGTGACACAACAATGTGGACTTTCTTATACTTTAAACCTGCGAGAAGGTCGATGTGACTGAGGTGTTTCAAGCATTGCATTTTTCATGCTCTCATGCAATTACTGCGTGTGCTTCTGTGTCATTTGACTCATTCAAGTATGTGCATAGGGGTTATAGATAGGAAAGCATTTACAGAGCATACGAGTTTGAATTTGAACCAGTTCGGGCTGAACCATGGTGACCTGCAGGACCTGACATCACTTTGGTGCCTGATCGTGCATTGCTTAGATTTAAAGGTCGACCAAAATCAACCCGACTCAAGAATGAGATGAATTGGCGCGAAGCAGGGCCGACATAAACATGTAAGAAGATGCCATCAACCTGGACATAATTCTTGCACCTGTCGTGCTGGTGAATCGAGCCCCTTTAAGGATGATGGAGAAAGGTCATCTAGTTGATCTAAGATATATTTTGGTAGTTAGAGATTCTTGTATTAGCCAACCATGAACGTGTATTTTGGTTAAATATAATTTGTGTATTACTCTATTATGATGGTGCATTTGAGTACTATTAATATATGTTAGTTGATTATGTATATTACTTTTAATTGTGCTTTATTATTTTCTGCAGTCGATAACAAATATTATATATTCCTTTTCATATTGTCACACTAATCCTTGTTATTTTTTGGCATACAGCGTGATAGATGACTTTCCGTGTAAACCCAGGCCCAGAGGATGGGTCAGTTTTGGAGTTGTAGGAGTACCATATGTCTCAGCACGTTTGGCAGGGACATGAGGACCAACATTTGCGTGTCAGACATGTTCAGAAAACAAAACATATGGATCCACCTGCATGCATTCTTCTCGAGGGTTGCTCATATGGGCTACTGTAGCATTGATCACTCATTGATCAGTGCGTTGGTTGAGAGATGGCGCCCGGAGACACATACATTCCACATGCCTATCGGAGAGTGCACCATTACGTTTGAGGACATCGGTATCATATCAGGTCTTCCTATCGATGGCGCTGCTGTTACTGGCCTTACCCACTGTAGTGATTGGCTCGTTCTGTGTAGAACCCTATTGGGTCTTGATGACATAGAAAACCTCATATGTGGCGGATACATTGATATGACATATCTGTGGCAGCCAGCTGTTACAGAGTTAGCTGCCGATGTTTCTGACGAGGTCATGCAGTAGCGTGCACGACATTACATAATTAGAGTGATTGGGGGTTTCTTATGCCCGGATCATATCGGTAGGTTTGTGCACTTGATGTTCCTTTCGCTGTTGGAGGACTTTGTTGTTGCCGAGACACACAGTTGGGGGTCTACAGTCTTGGCGTACTTGTATAGAGAGCTTTGCAAAGCTAAGGACTACCAGGCGGGCGAGATCGGAGGAGCTTGCATCTTATTACAGTATTGGGCCTGGTACAAATTCCCCCGACTTGCCCCTTCACTGGCGGACCATCGTGAGCCCGATGTGTTTTATACGATTGCTGGTCGTAGTAAATTCCATCCATTAGGCTGGCAGTAAGTTCTTTTCATATCATTTCTTTACATTTCTTTGTTCTATTG
The DNA here is from genome assembly GCA_029884605.1 of Ormosia emarginata. Lineage (NCBI taxonomy): Eukaryota > Viridiplantae > Streptophyta > Magnoliopsida > Fabales > Fabaceae > Ormosia > Ormosia emarginata. Next base: position 15,991,675 of record JAQQTP010000068.1, on the reverse strand, counting down.
CTTACTTTGCTTTATTTCTCACTTACGTTCATAATACTTTGACTCATAAATAGGTGAAGCAAGCATAAAGTTTTGAGTGATACTGTAACCGGCATACTTGATTATTATCGCTGGTTCTTTGACCAGCTTAAGAATGATGATGTATATATTATTTTACATTCATTTGAATTAATTACTTATGTATATGATTTCTTAAGTCAGTGTCCATATCATTTTGCAAATTATATGGCAACCCTACACAGATGACAGGGTGGCATCACTTCCACCAGCTTGTGTGGCTGGTAGGGACATAGCACTGGCAGTTGTCCCTCTCATATGTTTTTACATTGTTGAGTGGCACCAGCCAGACCGGGTGATGCGCCAATTTGGTCTTGACCAGCCCATCCCACGAACACCGCACCAGCTTGACAGTTTGCACTCAGTTACATTGGTATGTAGGCATGATGAAAATTGGCCAGCGACACATGTTGTTTACATAACAGCATGGGATAGTCGAAAGGAGAAGCTTGTTGGGGAACCCCATTGGAAGCACTGCTCACCTCGCGTTTTGAGTACATGTGTTGGTATAAAAGAATTATCAGACGTTGGGTGTCTATCGTTGGTGCGTCTATTGGGAATGTGGTAAGCTTTTTACCAATTCACCAGTTACTATATGCATGTTGTAGTGATTATAATGACATATTTTTTACTCTATTTCTTAGGTGGACATTGCAGAGCATTGGTTCAGTTCGACCAGTGACGATGCGGCTTGAGAACATGCTGCGCAGATCCTACATTCATTGCAGGAGCATGATCACATTATCATGGAAAATCTTCGTCCAGCTCCAACGGCAAATGACATTGCAGGGCCACCTGAGGAGTCCAGTGCACAAGGGACGCGGCGTAGAAAGAGCAGAGGGTTAGCGAGCACTCGGACGCGACTTCGGCATCCCGAGGACTCCATTTCTACAAGCCAGCCCACGACTCGACCTCCTACCACTGTGACCATTGCTACCACTCCAGATGTAACTGCTACATATCCAGCCACTCAGCTACTACCTACATATCACCCACCATATCCACCATACCCATCACACTCATACTCACCGTATCCTTACCCGTCGTCGGGTTACCCATCATATTCTTACCCACCACGCCCGTACCCGCCACACCCTTACCCCTCATATCCTTACCCGTCACCGAGTTACCCACCATACCCATCACAGCCAGGTCCTTCAGCTGATCCCTCTCATAAACCACCGTATTCCGATGCTGGCCCATCTCATTGATGTGTATATCAGAATGTTATATTTAGTGGCTTTGACTAAATTATTGTTTATGATTTTCAATTATGATTTTGGTACCCTTGTTGGATTAAACATATTTGCTGTTTCATTTATATTGTTGAAATTGGTACTATGGTGGAATTAAATAGGTTTGTGTGCTTTTCGGGAGGTTAATATTTAGGAAAAATTCTGTCAAAATTTTCATAGAATCCGAATGCCTGAACACATAAACATTCAGATTTTAACGCTCACAATTTTCTTTACAATTTCTTGGCTTTTAAATATTAAGCACGCATCCCATTATAATTTAAATCATCCAAATATTATGTTATAACACTTGAGTTTACGACACTCATAGGGAATTTAAAAATAAATGCATGGCCAAGTATGGATGCCAAAAAGTCGAAGGGAGAAGAAAATAATAATTTTATAATATTTGGTCTGTATTTGGTGGTTATCTAATATTAAAAGGGACACCTAGTTAGCTGTGTTACCTTAATCTTATGTCATTAATTGTTAAGTACGTTAATCTCATGTCCAAGTAACCAATGAGATTGTGAGATGCCATTGGTGGCATTCACTTTGTATATGACCAGAGAATACTACCTATCATATGAGTTGATGACTGTTACAACTCTTTTTTATTAAATACTAAACAACAAAAACAATTTACGCCATTTTTATATTACTTTTTTTATAATAAAAAAACACATGTTCCAAGACAATTTCTCTACTTTTATTTTTCATCACTTATTGTTATAGCACTATAGTACTCATTTTTTAAAAGATATGATACCTATAGTAAATTGTTAAATATTTTATTAATTATTAATTATTTTTTAAATTTTTATTATAAAATTAATATTTGAGTTAGGTTAAGCCAACAAACTTGACGTATTGGTACAGGTTACGCCAAACACTATAGCGTATTCAGTGTCTTGGGCCACGTAGGATGCGCCAAAGAGTTTGGCGCATCCTACGTGGCCTAGGAAAAAATAAAAAATGCCACGTATGACCAAAGTGTGACAGTTTGGGAAATAGTTTTGAAAGGATGACATTTTGGTAAATTATTTGAAAAAAATGGCATTTTGGTAAAATTTTTTGCCATTAGTGGCAGTTTGGTAAAAAAAGCCTTCGTTCCTCCCTCAGTTTGTGATGAGTATGATAAATACAGTAGACAATTTTTATAGGGCTTTACGCATGAGGCTAGAAAAATAAGTCTCATTAATTGGGACTTAGTTTGCACCCCAAAGAGAAAAGGGGTTCTTCGGCTCCGCCATTCTAGACATATGAATTTGGCTTTTATGGCTAAAGTTGAATGGAGTCAAATCTCAAAAAGGGATGCCTTGTGGGTTCTAGTGTTGAGGCATAGATACTATTGTTAAGGTACAATGTGATATCCCCATTTTCTTGGAAAATACAAAAAAATATCAAAGTCAAGGTTTCAAATCTCGTTCCAAGATCATTATAGCGGCCGCAACAAAATGGTCGCAGCGGCTGCCATTTCCGCTTCAGCCCGCGACATGGCTGAGTTTGAGAATCACGTGCAACGGCCGCAATGGAATGGTGTTGCAGCCACAACGGACTAGACATAATGTCGTTTCAGCCGCTACACTCCTACCGCCGCATCTCTAAGTCGATCCGTGCTCTGTTCGCCTCTGTTTCGCGATCTCTGGTTCAGGTTAGTCTTGATCCGTGGTGGAGGTGTGGAGATCTGTTCTTCTTCAATTTGAAGTTGCAGTAGCTCAGATCTGTGGTGGACTGTGCGGGACAGTGTGGGATGGTGAGTGGTGAGTGGGTGTTGTGCTGTCGTGATGGTGAATGGTGAGTGGGTGGCTGGTTGCTATGTTGTGCTGCCGTGAATCCGTGATGGTGAGTGGTGAGTGGGTATTGTGGAGAAGAGATAGTAAGGGTGTGTGTGTGTGAAAAGGGTCTGTGACCGTGAGTGGTGTGGAGAAGTGAAGTGAGGGAGATAAAAAAATTAAAGTGGTGAGGTGAGGAACAGAGAAGTGAGGGAAGAAAAATTAGGAGGAGGGAAGGGAAAAATGTGAAGGAAAGGGAAATGTTATGGAGAAGTGAAATGAGGGAGGAAAAAAAAAAGCTAAAGCTAGTGAGGTGAGTAACGAGATAAGTGAGGGAAGAAAAATTAGAGGGAAAAGGAAAAAATGTGAGGGAAAGGAGAAATTTAGATTGATTAGGTAGAGGAAAATTTTGGGAAAGGGTGAAAAGGAAAAAATTAAGTGGGTTGAATGGAGAAAATAAATTATGTAAGTGAAAGAGTGAAATTGTAAGAAAAAAAATAGATATTCAAAATAGAAAATTGATGATAAGAGAAAAATTTTGTGTTATAAATTTTTAGAGAAACTTAGAAATTTTTAAGAATTAAATTAAAATTTGCTCTCTATTAATTTGTTAGTTAACAAATTTTAGGAATTAGTTTGAAATATAATGTTATAATATTTAAGTTTTAATTATATAATTTATAATTGATACATTGTAAATTATTAGTTATGATATATTGTATAATAAAATAGATAATTTAATCTAATTTGTGTCAAATTATGAAGAATTCATGCTGCAGCAACCGTAATCCGTATCACAGCGCTCACAATGCTTGCAATCGCAAAAACTGTAACGCGACCGCGACCTCGACCTCGACCGTGACCGAGATTTAAAACCTTGATAAAAGTATCTTGACTTTTACATTGCAAGGATAAAAGACATGATAAGTGAATAGTAATGCATGATTTACAAATTTTGGACAACAAATTGTTGAAGATTTGAAGCATGCAAGACATGTATTTATCTAACCACTTATCAATTTATACTCCTCATTTATTATGGTTTGAAATTATACACCAAGTGCAACTACCCACCAAGAATTCACCGTGCAAGCATGTTTTCTTCTTTGTTCCTTCTCCTTGCTATATGTTAAAAAAAGAAAAAGAAAAAGAAAAAAGAGACAAGTTCCTATAATCAAGGAAAATAGTCAAAAGAAAATTTATCGCTCAATGGCAAAAATGGTTTAAGATTGTAATAGTTGAAGGAATTCAATGCTTCCAAGGCTATATATAGATGTATTTTGCAAAAGCTGAAACAAGGCAATCAACCAGACTTTTTGCAAATGTTCATGTTGCCATTATGATCTCCTTTCTTGTTGGTCTTTGCCCACATAAACAAAGCCCTTCTTTTATTCTCTAGTGAAGTTATTGATAATCAAGTTTGTAAGGTTTAGATAACTTTTACTTGATCCTATTACTCTTCTTAAAGTTTTGATCAAGGATTATCAATCTAAATTATATCATTCTTGATATTTTTACTAAATAAAAATATTAACCAACACCAAAAAAGTACTTGGATACTATACTAACAATTTTTCAATTAAGGATCTTCATTGTGTGAGTACCTAGAACACTCTTAGGTTACTACACTAGTATCACCCTACTTTAATTTTTTTATTGAAAGCTTATAATAATGACTCTATCATGATTTATATTCTTAAATTTTTATATGCAACATAAATTATGAATTGTGAATTAAATCTTTATCTTTATTTATTACGTATATGGTTATTATATATTTCTCTGCAGTTAACTAGGTAAGTTTTGGTATTTTGAATTAAATATTGGTTAAAATGTATATTTTGGAGTAGTTATAGTTATCTTTGCTTAATTTATAATTTTGAGCATTTACATTTATCTTTATGCATTTATTAGTTTCAAGTATTCACTTTTATGCTGAGATATGTGGACTGTGATGATTATATTGAAAATATATTTTGGTATATCAAAGACACTAGGAAGAACCCTTGATATATCATAGTATGATAATAATTGAATAATAAGACTTTTATATGATTATGAGATTTATGTGTGCCTGATGCTTAGGCAGAAGTACTTGAGGCTAGGGGTGTCAAAATGGGTCAAGCCCGATGGACCGGCCTGAATAGCCCAACAAAATGGATGGGCTGGGCTAGCAAAATGTCAGTCTGAACATTACATGGCCCGAATGGGCTGAGCCCGAATGGGTTGAGCCTAAATGGGCCGGGCCAGCCCGCTCATTTAACACTACATAAGACTAAATAGGCTGGGCTGGACTAGCAAAATGTCAGCCTGAAACTTACATGACCCGAATGGGCCAACCCGAAAATGGCACAATCCCGAATAGACTGGCCCGAATAGGTCAGGCCGGCCCGTTTTGACACCCTTACTTGAGGCTATAGAGATGGTTGCCTGATGCCTAGATAAAATTATTTGTGACTCTATATATGGAAATGGTTGGTTGATGTCTGGCCGAAAATATTTAGGGATAAATATTTGAGATATGTATCTGTGAATAAATGTTATTATTCTGGTAGACATTGAGAATATTCCTTTAAGAAAGTGATATTTAAAAGGAAAGAATTTCCAAAAGAAGAGTTCCTAACATGTATGAGATTCCTTGAAGAAGGATTTCTTGAAAGAAAATATTTTCAATTGGATTTTGGGTTCGCTAATATTTTATTGAATACCATGTTAAAACATTGGAATACATTTATGATATTTAATCCTTATTATCTATATAAAGTATACTTATATTATTTTTTGTTAGTGGCACTTGAGTGCCCTTGTATCCATTGAGTTGTAAAACTCACTCCGTTTTATTTTATTTTTTAAAGCCTGAACAGACATTTTTTGTACCTCCAATATAGAAAACCTATTCACTTCTAAAGTAAGATTGGTTTATTATGACTTGAAGACATGGATACTTGGATTTACAGTCATAAGGTTGGGTCCATTCATCTTGCATAATGGTCAACATATGTAGTGTCTGTAAATAGATAAATGTTGATGAAATATGATATACTCATATGTGTTTAAGTTATTGTAACTATATTGTCATGTCATGTTGAATAATGAGAAGTCTCTCATCTTTAGGAAGACTTTACCTAGGACATGTATGCGGTTACATTTAAGTGATGTGGCTCTTGTCATAAATATTATTGAGTTTGAATGTGATATTTAGGCTAAAAAGGTTCAAAGTATCTAATCATTAGTCAGTCACTTACCTTAGAATTAGGTTGTGACAAAGTTGTATCAAAGACAAAAAGCATAGTCTAGATGTCTATGGCTACAAATGATGGGGATCTATGTCTTGCATAAGTGGTATACTCAGGGTACTTACTTGCAAGATACTAATATCTCTTATATCATGTTAATCAAGTATAAGCATATCTCTTTACGGTTTACAAATTATTTAAATTTTAAACTACTTATTGTTTAATAGATATTATGGCAAGTCACCTTGAGAAATCCGCTAAGAACTTTTTGGAAATCCCACATGAGAACCCTTCTGATCATGCTTCTTCAAGACCTTGTGAACATGTGGTAAGGGGTCAAGACTAAGAAGGCCCTGATAGAAGAGTGGTTGATAGAAGAGTTACTGGTACTAGACTTGACAAATTATTAGAAACAATGAATACAATGCAACAAGCCTTGAGGCAGTTGGAGGTTAGGTAGTACCAAATACAATATCAACCAATAAACAATCTTGAACAGTAAGGCCTTGCAACGACACCACAAAGGGCGGAGGAGCATTTAATGCTTCAGGAATATAGGATCTAAAATCCCCTAAGTTCGTTGGCACCGATCCTCGTGAGGATCCTAGCATATTTCTAGAGCAGTAATATCAATTGTGCATGTCGCTAGGATGCTTTCCTACTATAGCTATTCAAATAGTAAGTTATTAACTTCTTCATGCAGCTTATGAGTGATGATTTTCCTACACTAAGCACAGAAATAATAGAGAACCCCTAGCTTGGCTTGAGTTTAGCAATGTATTCCTAGATCGCTTCCTTCCCCAAAGTGATGCAATCTGATAATATATTAGTAGTAGAATATGACATGCAGTTCATTACACTATCACATTTTGCTCTTCACTTAGTCATGACAGGATAAATGAGGGTGGATCGATTCGTAAATATCTTAAAAGATTACCTATTTCGAGCAATGACTATCATCGAAGAAATGATTTATGACTAAGTTGTTAGTTTAGCCATGAGAATCGAAATAATGTTTAGTGCCTGACATGCTGATAAAAGGAACCAGAAAAAGGGCAAAAACTAAAGGTTCTATACCTTATAGAATCCAACATACTCTTGCCGCCAGTCATGGATTTAGAGGTGCATACTAAAGTCGAGGTCAAGGTGGGAGATCCAAACAAGTGGAAATGCCACAAGTAGCCTATTCTTTTCCTCTATGTTTTGGGGAAATTCTTCTTTGTTGTACTTGTGGGAATAAACATGTTGGTACCTATCGAAAGAAGATTGGAGCTTGCTTTGGATGTAGACAAGTAAGACACCTAATCAAAGATTATCCCTTTAGGGAAGGAAGACCCAGCAAAAATGTCATACCTACAGTATTTACAACTAGACTAGTTATGTCAACTCTTGCTAGAAGTCGTGGTAGAGGCCAAAACACCTCAAGAAAATGACAAGCTAGAGTTATGCACTCATTCACCAAGATGCTCAAACAAGCCATGTTGTTGTTACTAGTTACTAGCACATTTCGAATACCTTCTCATTATGCCAAAGTATTAGTTGATCTTCGTGTTATCCATTCGTTTATCTCACCCTATTTTGTTTCATAACTTGACAATGCTAGTTGTCTGTTAGAAATAGCCTTAGTTGTGAACACTCCTATAGGTGAGATTATTCTCATTAATGAGTATCTATTGGCATGTGATATTATGATAGGGGATAAGACATTAAAGGTTGATATTATAATTTTGGGATGTTTAACTTTGATGTGATCTTGGGAATGGACAAGTTGTCTAAACACCATGCCATCTTGAATTGTCATGAAAAGACAATATCCTTTGAGGTGCCTGGTAAACCTAACTTTGTTTATCAAGAAGATAAGAGTGTGGTCCCAAACAATTTGATTTCAACATTAAATGCTAAAAAACTACTGAGGAATAAGTGTGTAGGATTTCTACCATTTGTTCAAGATACTAAGAAAGAAGCTCCCTTGCTTGATCAAATCCCTATTGTCAAGGAATTTCCATATGTTTTCCCTAAAGATTTACCCAGTTTGACACCAGAAAGAGAGATCGAGTTCAGTACAAAGTTGGTAGACAACATTTGCCCTATTTCTATTCCTCTATATCAGATGACACTTACCAAGTTAAAGGAATTAAAATCACAATTGCAAGATTTCATAGATAAGGGTTTCATATGCCCTATCACTTCTCCTTGAGATACTCCAATACTTTTTGTAAGGAAAAATAATGGGACGTTAAGATTATGTATCGATTATTGTCAACTGAAAAAGGTGACTGTGAAGAATAAATATCCTCTACCTAGAATTGATGACTTGTTTGACTAGTTACAAGGTGCCAAGTATTTTTCAAAGACTGACCTGCAGTTAGGATATCACCAGATAAGAATTCGAAAGCAGGATATTCCAAAAACTGTCTTTCAAACTCGTTATGGCCATTATGAATTCATAGTAATTTCTTTTTGACTTACTAATATCCCAATTGCATTCATAGACTTGATGAATAGGGTATTCAAGCCTTTCTTAGACCAATTTGTCATTATATTCATTGATGACATCTTGGTATATTATAAGAGTAATGAGGACCACGAGGAACTTCTTCGTGTTGTTTTGCAAATCCTTAGAGATCACAAGTTATATGCCAAATCCTCAAAATGTGAATTTCGACTTTCTAGTGTGGTTTTTCTAGGGCATATTGTTTTAGCAGATGGAATAAATGTTGATCCAAAGAAGGTTGAAGCGATTCAAGGGTAGCCTAGATCTACATCTGTTACTAAAATCCATAGCTTTCTTGTGTTACCAAACTATTTCTTATAATAAATAAGAAATAAATCCTAAGAGATCATCTATGATACTCTAAAATATTTCAAGATATAATAAAGATATTTTGAAATATTTTTCAAATATTCTAACATTTATACTATGAAAGTATTTGTTAGATGAGACTTATATCCTTTAGCCACAAATGACTGAAGTGGATCCGCATTTAAATTATGAAGAACAACCTGTAGTTATCTTGGGCCGATAAGTACGAAAGCTACGTTCGAAGGAAATACCCTTAGTAAAAGTTTTGTGGTAACATCATAGAGGATAAGAAGCTACTTGGGAGCTGGAAGAAGCAATGAAACTACACTACCCTCAATTGTTTTTAGTTTAGGTATGTACATACATAAATGTGTATTGGTTACATGATTAGTAATTGAAATTCAGGGACGAATTTCTTTAAAGGAAGGAAGAATTGTGATATCCATATTTTCTTAGCAAAGAGGAAAAAAATATAAGTGTCTTGACTTTTACTTTGCAAAGTTGCAAGACATGACAAGTAAATAGTAGTGCACGATTTTACAAATTTCGAGCAACAAATTAATGAAGATCTGAAGCATGCAAGACATGCATTTACCTAACCACTTACCAACTTTTACCCTTCATTTATTATGATTTGAAATTATATACCAAGTGCAACAACTCACCAAGAATTCACCGTGCAAGCATGATTTCATCTATGTTCATTCTCTTTGCTATGTGTTAAAGAGAGGGAGAGAGAGAGAGAGAGAGAGAAGATCATATAATCAAGAAAAATAGTAAATGGAAAATTTACTGCTCAACGATAAATAGTTGATGGTTGTAAGTTGCAGGAATTTGATGCTTCAAAGGCTATATATAGTTGTATTGCGTAGAAGCTAAAATAAGGCAATCGACCAGCCTTTTTGCAAATGTTCATGTAGCCATTATAATCTCTTTTCTTGTTGTCTTTGCACACATAAACAAAGCCCTTCTTTTATTTACTAGTGAAGTTATTGATAAATAAGGTTTAGATTACTTTTACTTGATCATATTAGTCTTCTTAAAGCTTTGATTAAGAATCATCAATCTAGATTATATCATTCTTGATATTTTCACTAATAAAAATATTAACCAATACCAAAAAAAGTAATATCATACTAACAATTTTTCAAGTAAGGATCTTTATGGTGTGAATACCTGGAACACCCTTGGGTTACTGCACTAGTATGACACTACTTTAATTAATTTTTATTAAAAGCTTATAATAATGATTCTATCATGATTTATATTCTTAAATTTTTATACCCAGCATAAATTATGAGAGGTGAATTAAATTTTTATCCTAATTTATTATGTATATGGTCATTAAATATTTCTCTGTAGCTAATTAGGTAAATTTTGGTATTTTGAACCAAATATTGGTTAAAACGTATATTTTGGAGTAGTTACAATTATCTTTGCTTAACTTATAATTTTGAGCATTTACAATTATCTTTATGTAATTATTAATCTTGAGTATTCACTTTTATACTGAGATATATGGACTGTGATGATAATATTGAAAAAATATTTTGAAATATCAAAGGCACTAGGAAGAACCATTGGTATACCATGGTATAATAATGATCAAATAATGAGATTTATGTGTGCCTGATGCCTAGGCAGAAATACTTGGGGCTATAGAGATGGTTACGTGATACCTTAGAGGAAATATTTAGGGGCTATATAGAAATGGTTGGCTGAAGCCCGACCAAAAATAGTTGGAGTTAAAGATTTGAGATATGTATCTCTGAATAAATGTTGTTCTTCCACTAGCACTTGAGAATTTTCCTTTAAGAAAGTGATATTTAAAAGGAAAGGATTTCTAAAAAAAGAATTCCTTACAAACATGAGATTCCTTGAAGAAGAAATTCTTAAAAGAAAATATTTCGAATTGGAGTTTGGGTTCGCTAATATTTTATTAGTACCAAGTAAAAGCATTGTAATACATTTATGATATTTAATCCTTATTATTTGTATAAAGTATACTTGTATTATTTTTTGTTAGTGGCACTTGAGTGCCCTTGTATCCACTAAGTTATAAAACTCATTCTGTTATATTTTATTTTTTAGAGTCTAAGCAAACATTTTCTGCCAGCATAGAGAACCTGCTCACTTTTAAAGTGAGATAGGTTTATTATTCAAAGATGACTTGAAGACATGAATACCATGATTTGCAATCATAGAGTTAGGTCTATTCATCTTGCATATTAGTCAACACATGTGGTGTCTATAAATAGATAAATGTTGATGAAGTCTGATCTACTTATGGGTGTTTAAGTTATTGTAACTGTAATGTCATAAGGTGTTGAATAATGGGAAGTCTCCCATCTTTAGGAAGACTTTACCCATGACATATATGTGGTTATGTTTAAGTGATGTGGGCCTTGTCATAAGCAGTATTGACTTTGAATATGATAGTTAAGCTTCAAGGGTTAGAAGTATCTAATAGGGCTACACACGGGTCGAGTTGGTTCGGGTTTAGGGGGAAAAATCCAAACCAATTAGTTGATCTCGGGTTGGGTTGGGTCGGTTTTGAGAAAAAAAATTTAAGTAACCCGAACCGAACCAACCCGATTACAATCGGATTAGTTTGGGTCAAGTAATTGGGTCGAGTAATCGAGTTATTCAAAAGTTTCAAAAAATCAACAATGGCTAAATCTTTGGGCTATAGCGAAAGTGGAAGCTAAATAATGTTTATGGAAAATGAAAATTTCTCAGTAATCAGGCATGGAATTGGAAGCATGTTTTTAAATAATTGAAGGAAGAAGATAGATAGATAGAGATGTGCTTCAACCAGGCGGAATTCCAAGATTCTCAACTATCAAAAAAGAAAGAGACTTTTAGTCTCTGAAAAATGAAATGCACTACCAATAAACCAACATCTACCTCTTAAGATTAACATAAAATCATGTCACTGAACACAATAAATATGGTTAAATAAGCAAATTACTTTCACAACTTAAACAAGAAGATTCAAAACTTTCTTTTAAAATTTTCTTACACATTTTATATCTTTAAAACAATAAATGAAAATAGATTAAAAAAAACAAATTAACAGAGAACACAAAGAAACAAAAAAATGAAAACAAACACGGGATGACTCGTAGCTAACTTGGGGAGGTTCTTCAAGGTTGGGCATTGGTGGTGTGGTGGAGCTGGTGGCTGCGTGTTTTAGCCGGATCGTGATGTGGTAGTGCGCAATGGCAAAGGATCTAATGTCATTTTTTAATCAAGTCATCGGGTCAGGTCATCAGGTTAGTTTCTTGAACCCGTCACCTGAACCAATAACTGGACTAGTTGATTAGATTCTACCTGAACTAATTTAATGACCTAAATCAACCCAGATATTTTAAGTTGGGTCGGGTCGGTTTGGTCGGGTTATCAGGTTAGACCGGAGCCATGTGCACCCCTAGTATCTAATCCTTGGTCCGTCATTTATCCTAGAATTGGGATGTATGCAAGGTCGTGCTTCTAATTTGAATCTTTGGTGGGGTGTGACTAGAGCATGCATGGAAAGTCGTTGAAGATAATACCATATGGAGAATCCATAATGGTAACACTGTCAAATTTTGGATGGATCTATGGGTCCCCTCCTTGGGACCTCTAGTTAATGAAATCATTTGTGACTTATCCACTTTGAATCTAAATGCTAAAGTAGCAAAATTTGTGTCATATAATGGAAAGTAGGGCTGGGATAGACTCAGAAGTGTGCTCCCTCCTACACCCTGTAGTAAAATTTCTTGTAGTAAACCCCCTTGTGCCTTGGCTAGTGAGGACATTCTTGCTGAAGGGGAGTTCTCTATCAAAGCTACTTATGACTTTATTGCTCAAAATCACACCATTTCATACCAACCCCTTATGAAGAAAATCTGGTGTTGGAATGACGTTGAAAGAATCCGAACCTTTCTCTAGTTGTTATCCAATGGTAGTTTTCTTATGAATAAAAGGCACTTTAAGTGTCATCTTGCTCACAACCCATATTTTCATAGATGAATTGATAGCTATAGAGAGTCTGCCTTGTATGCTCTTCGTGACTGCGAAAGTATACATGATTTTTGGGGGAATAGTTTAGGGAGTTACCTAAGTTCGTCCTTTTTTCATATTCCTCTACATGAATGGTTGTCAGATAACTTAAGTAATATCAATCTGGTTGCTAGTGTAGAGTGGAATCGTCTTTTTAGAATTGTGGGGCGTTTGTTATGGCAGATTCGCGATGAAGCTATATTTGGGCATGACAATGTTGATGTCAGGCCTATTCTTCACCGTTTCTAGACCAAGACGCAAGGGCTGTCTGTGGTTAGCAAGGTTACGTTTTCAACTTCTCATACTTCTGCGAATCAACCAACTTTGGTAGCCTAAAGATTTCCCTCTCCCAACTGGTATTGCCTGAACTTCGATGGCTCTGTTATTGATGATCAACAAGCAAGATGTGGTAGAATTATTAGAGACTCTTCTGGTGGCTTTGTGCAGTGTTTTGCTATAAATCTTGGGGTGTCTTCCATTACAATTGTGGAATTATGGGGTATCATTCATGACCTTTGTTTGGCATAGGACTTTGGCTATGCTTGAGAGTTTCATAAAGAAGGGAATGAAGTGACTCATAATGGAAAGGAATGACAAGGAATAGAATAGAATAAAATGTATCACTCCATTGTTTGGATGTTTAATAAGTTTAATGAGGGAAAGGAGGGGAATTTATGTTATTCCCTCCTTCATCCCCTAATTGTTGGGTTTGACTCAAGTTTCATTAAAGATTGTTATCTCTAGTTTTTTATTTTGTGAAGATATTAAATATTTATTATAATATTTGAAAGATATGTGAGATATGTATAAGATTTATGAGAGATTTATTTACAATAGGAAACTAGGATGGATGGGCTATATTTACTTGTATTTAGGAATTGATATAGTTATGAGAATGAGAATGAGAGTATGAGATTATCTTGTAAGACCTGCAGGCTCAAATTATTTTGACCATGGATTTGGCTCTTCTCATCTATGAATGTAGGCATATTTGGTCGAACCACATTAAACTCATGTGTGTGATTTGTTAGTGGTGGTACGGTCCCTTGGGCTTTTGTGTTGAAATTTTACTTGACAATGGACATCAGGTGATGTGTCTCGTTATAATGGCGGCGGATATGGTAGACTTCTTGATATGGAGGTCAAGCGGCATGTTCTATATAATGACAGTGCAAACATAGAGATAGATTTGATTTGAAGATTTGGAAGATTGAGCGTTGTGAATGATGGCATGTGTTATCGAAATTCTTCTTGGCATGGAGGTCAAGCGGTGTGTTCCATTGATAATGATATATTTGAAGATTTGATGCTTGTTTTGTTAGAGATGATTATGGAATTTGGATCAAGGTAGAGATTGTTGGATTTGACTCAAATTCTATTAAAGATTGTTATCGCTAGTTTCTTATTTTGTGAATATATTAAAGATTTGTTAAATGATTTGAAAGATATATTAAAGATATGTGAGATATGTATAAGATTTGTGAAAGATTTGTTTATAATATGAAACTAGGAATGATGGGCTATAAATACTTGTATTTGGTAATTGATATGGTTATGAGAATAAGAGTATGAGATTATCTTGTAAGACCTACATGCTTGACTTATTTTGACAGTAAATTTGACTCTTCTCATCTGTGGATGTAGGCATGTTTGGATGAACCACATTAAACCTTGTACATAATCTGTTTTTGATGCTTTTCTCAATTACTAGCATTTATGCATGTTTGTGAAGAAGGAGATGTGGTATTCCCCAATAATATTGACAGGGATGTGGTATTTCCTAAAAAGATTGAAGGGAGGATGTGATATTCTCCCTAACACCAATTTGGGGGACAAATTTGTGAGGCTTTAAGTGGTAAAGGAGGGACTAGAAGTCATTTCACTCTCTTCTATTAAATAACTCTCAAACACACTTTTAGGTTTGAGGATAATGAAGGTGAATGCTTACTCACAATGTGCCATCAATCTAATAAATAGCAGGCCTTTGCCTTTAATCCATCTTCGATGCTTGTTGCTGGTATCAAGCCATTGTTGCTTGGTGATTGGGGGGGTTCATGTATCTCATATTTATAGAGAAGGGAATCGAACAGCAAATACTCTTGCTTCCATGGGTCATATGATGGATTTTCATGTTCAGTATTTCAGTGTGCCTCCAACTTGCTTATCTAATATTCTTTGGGATGATCTAGCTGGGGTGTCTCTCCAGTGTGGTTTTGGTTTCTTTAGGTGGCTTGGACACCCTATTATCTACCAAAAAATAATTAATTAAGGTAGAATCTAAAAAATATAGATTGAAAGAGAAAAATGTTTAAAATTATAAAGAAGATATATGCATAATTAATTTAAAATAATTTAAATTCAATTTTTTTTAAGAATGACATGGGTCATTCTTTAAGAGAGAGTAGATTAAGAGATTAAGTTACTATCAAGAAAGTGTACTTTAATTTAATAAATAGAAGTGGATTGTCATATCATTTAATGAGTTTATCATGTCATGTAATTGTTAACCTAGTCAAACTCATTTAATAAAGTATCAAAGCAACATTAAATAACAATGTAAAAAAAAATTATACTATTGTTTGCGAATAAAAATACTCACCTCAACTAACCGAAGTGGATCGGCTAATTCTCGCAACTTCTTGATTCTCAATCAACAAGCGATTAACGTCAAGGAAGAGATTCTATCCCTCGACTGTAAGTTCTTAAGACGACTAAAGAAAACTCTTAAATAGACAATGACACAAAAAAACTTTTAGCAATTTGGTTAAAACAAATGTCAAGATTTGAGTAACATGAAAGGACAAAAAGTAGTAAATGGCAAAAAATAAACTAAAAATGTAGTAGATTAACACTTGCTAAAGTTCGAAATAGAGGAAAGTTAACTTTGCATTGATCAATTTGTGTTTCATGTCGTGTATTTACAATTGAAACTCTTCAATTATTTATAGATAAAAAATTAGTCATTACTAGCTCAAGCAAATTATTTGCCACTAACACTAACCATAGCCCACGTTCTAACAAGTGGCTAACAACATACTTACCCACTAACCTATCCTCAGCTAAACTTGGCACAATGCTTGTCTAAATTCAATGAATATGTTAGCTGAGGGATCACCTAACATCCTATAAATTAGGGAGACTGACACATTGCCAATGATTTGGTACTTATCTTCACAAAATCATATTCAATGGTCACCTCAAAGCTTAGCAACTGCCCCTACATTCTAGGGATTTCGTCATTTTAGCCAAAACTACTCGTTTTGATTTTGTTTTGGAAAATCTGAAATGATCTTGATTCAATATTCCTAGGCCTAATTTGTTGAATCCGGCCCAGTTGTGTCTGACCTGCACATCAATCAATTATTAACCTTTAGCAGATTTTATCAGCTGCGTCCTACGTCAGCTAAACCTGTTGAGCTCATATTTTTTAATGTTAACAACTATATAACAAAATTAAACTCTTAAAATATATATATATAATAATTTAATTTTTTTTTAAATCTGAATAAGATAGAAATAAAAGCACCAAACATTTTCTTATATTTGTTTTCTTCATAATCTCACCATTCGATTATATGAGTAATTAATTCAACACAATTTATCACTCAAACTATTATTTAACATGTGTAAGGTTATATGGGCTATAGTAAAATTGTACGTTTCTTTGAAAATGTTTTAACATATATTAAATAATAATTTAAATACTTAAAAGATAATATAATAGACAGTGCATGTTCTGGATTAGAATTTCATGCCTAGGTCCACTATTACTGGGTCCCACGAGCTCGACCAAGATCCTGTCTAGACCCCCTCAATAATAAATGTATTTCCATAATAAAAGGGATATGATCAAATCTCTAATAGGAAACAGATAGGGGTGTTCATGTATTAGATTGGAATTGATTCAATCTAATTGGTTTTCTTATATTATCATCTAATCGGTTTAGTTCAAAATATAAATCCAGTCAAATTCAATTTAATTTAAATCAATTTGGATTGGATTAATTTTTTAATTTGTATAAGAATTTTTTTAATATATAAATTCATGAAATTCATCGAAATACAAAAAATCCAAATTCATTAAAATACATAAAATATAAGTCTAAATTAATTCATCAAAATATAACAAATATAAGTTGAAACTAATTCATCAAAATATAAATCCAAATTAATTGTTAATTCCTGTCCAAATCCAATAAAGAGAATTAAGTTTGATTTAGGATATAGTAAAAAAGTTGTAAATATGTATAGGTAACATAAGAAATTCCTAAGTAAAATATTCCTAAGTAAAAATATAAATAAGTTTGGTTTAAATTAGATCGGTTTCAAATTTGGAATCAAAATCCAATCTAATCCAATTATTTTTTTCAATTTTTCATCTTTTTGGTTTATTTTATTTTTGATTTTTTGATTTAGTTTTCTTAAGCTTTAATTAGATTGATTCAATTTTATATTCAATTCAGTTTGAAATGAATCAATTTTAAAATTTAGAACCAAAATCCAATCTATTCTAATCTAATTAATTTTTCCAATTTTTCATCCTTTTGATTTATTTGATTTTCAATTTTTTCAAAAGGCGTCAAAAGTTCATTATACAAATTCTGAAAAATTGTTTATATTATTACAATTGTTTATCAAATAAAAAAAATTAATTTAATTATTCTTTCTATTTTTCTAATTAAATTAATTTTAATGAAAAAAATAAATTTTAGTTATTAAGTCTATTTACATATTTTTTAAAAATATAATGTTGAATATAAAATGTTATATTTTTTAAAAAATATAAATTATATTCAACATTATATTTTTTAAAAATATTAACTAGACTTAATAATTAAAATTTATTTCTTCATTAAAATTAATTTAATTAAAAAAGTAGAAAGGATAATTAAATTAATTTTTTTTTTGCTTTTTGATAAGCAATTGTAATAATATAAACAATTTTTCAGAATTTGTATCTAACGTAGTAATATGTAAAAAAGATAAGAAAATAAATTTATATAAAATAACATTTTTAATGTTTAGTAGAATAATAAGTTATTTAAGAAAATGACGTAATAATTTTCTACAAATATTTAGTAACTTATATTTATAACGTTTTCTTTAGTAGTCTATTTGTAACTTATTATTTGTAAAATAATAAGTTATTTAAAAAATAACGTTGAATTTATTTTTGTGGTAATTATTCTACCATGTTTTCTACAAATATTCTTAAATAAACATTTATATAAATTACCATGTTATAAAAATAAGTTATTTTCTTAATATAATTTAACTACTAATTTTAATATTTTATACATATGTTATTCTCTCTTCTTATTTAATGTGAAATGCGTTTATTATTCTTTTTTATCATTTAATTAGATGATTTAAAATTATTATATTAAAATAAATTAAATAATAAAAGATTAAATGTAAGTGGATCCCTTCCTTTTATATATATATATATATATATATATATATATATATATATATATATATATATATATATATATATTCAATTTGATTTGAATTAGATTGATTTTTAAATTTGGAATCGAAATCCGATCTAATTCAATTATTTTTTTTTCAATTTTTCATCTTTTTGGTTTATTCAATTTTTGATTTGTTGATTTAGTTTTTTCAAGCTTTAAATAGATTGATTCAGTTTTATATTCAATTCAATTTAATTGAATTAATTTAAAATTTAAAATTGAAATCAGATCTAATCTAATTTAATTAATTTTTTTTAATTTTTCATCCTTCTAGTTTATTCGATTTTCGATTTTCAATTTTTAATTCAATTTTTTCAAGCTTTAATTGGATTGATTTCATTTAAAACACCCTTATAAGAATAAAATCCCCTTCTCAACTCCTATCTCAAGAGATAGGATTCTCCTAGGTTACTTGAAGGCTAAATTCCCTCACACTATAAAAAGGGCTCAACACCATTATGTACACATCTGTATCTAACTTCAGCTTTCAGGTACAAATCCTAACTGCATCTGACACGTCATTGAGAAAGAGGGAGCACATCCACCGCTTCTGTGGGGCTCCCCGCACCATAGTCTACCACCATCCAAAAATAAAAAAAAAAAAGAAACAGAACAAAACAACAATACATTCGAAGGCATCACAACCATCTTTCTCTGTCACCCTTCCCTTCTCTCCTCCAGCGCCTCTTCATAGTTACACCAAACACACATTCCCAACACATTGCCCTATCTTCTTCCCCAAAAGGTAATCTTTCTTCCTTCTCCTTATTCCTGTGTCGTTTGGTTCTCGGGAAAAAAAAACACTCAGAAAAATATATAGCATAACCTTTTTCTCTTATTATAGTTGTCACCATTCTAATTCACTAGTCCTGAAAATTAATCATTCCCGATTTCCCTTTATTTTCCCCTTGTTGCACCTTTTTCGTCTTTGGTATTCATCTCTATGTCTGAATTCAATATGAACATATGCCTTCTATTTTATTTTATTTTTACTTTTCGGTGACGTATCCTCCAACATGGTGTAATATTATTGTTACAATAAAGAATATTTAATTGATAACGTTATTCTATCATATTGAACATATATATATTTTGATATTGCATGTATTCAGTTGTTAACTCTCCAAAAGGCGTCCAAAGTTCATTATACACATCATTGGAATAATATCTCACCTCTGCCTAAATGTTTTTTTTTTTAATAATAATAACCCTTAAAATTTTTATTGATTTATAGCTTTCCTAAGATGGAATTTAACATAGTTTTTTTTCGGAGTGGTTACAGGCACCATGGAGAAAAGAATGGGGCTCCTATTTCTGATTGTGTTGGGTGCTGCTGCATGGGCTTGTGATGCAAGGGAGCTGGCAAACCCTGATCAATGGAGCAGTAACACATCAAAATCTGGTAACATTGTTGACTGATAT
Organism: Ormosia emarginata; assembly: GCA_029884605.1. NCBI lineage: Eukaryota > Viridiplantae > Streptophyta > Magnoliopsida > Fabales > Fabaceae > Ormosia > Ormosia emarginata. Next base: position 15,971,629 of record JAQQTP010000068.1, on the reverse strand, counting down.
CAGTTTCATCTTTCTTGCTTCAAAATCTGGTAACATCATTGAACTTTGTGTTATTGACTCTCCATTTATTCATCAATATCATAGAAGGTGCAAAGTTTAAGGAGTGACATGTTTTTTTTTTTTTGGTAACAGGAGTGACATGTTATTCTTAACTTTTAACCATCAATGGAAACAAAAAAAAAAAGTGCTGGCACCGATAACCAATTATTTTTCAAAAGTAAGCTCGAATGGAATTGAAGAGTGGTGTGGAAAGTTTATTGTTTGTAATTATTGAGATATGCCATTTCAGTTGAGTAGGGTATGTGTGTGTTTGAATTAACATATTTTGTGTTCAAAACATATTATAATCAAAATCTGACTGAAAGAGCTTTTGAATAAAAAAATGATTTTTCTCTAAAAATTAATCCAAACCAAATAATAAAATGAGAGAAGTGGCCAAAAGAATGGGATGAAGACATAAAGTAATATTATTGTGGTTCACCTCTATAAACTAATAGAAACCTCCTCAAATGAGCCATTCTGAAAGACCAAAAAGTCCAGTGATAACATGATATCTGATTATCTGCTAGTTCCCTCCTTTACTTGAGAAAAAACATATAATGGCCAATGCTTTGGAATAGAAGCAGATTGCTAATGTTGTCACATATATCTATTTCGAAGTTGTTTTTAAAATTTTTGGTTGTAGTCTGTCGCCCCATTATTCCTCCTAATCTGGATTCTATTTCTGGTTGTATAGAACATTTATGTTCATCAAATGTATTTGATTGAATTGTTCTGATCGATTTGCATAGGCTCTTATGTTCACTTGATGGGAAAGGAACACCAGTCCTTACATGGCATTTCTTTCTTTAAGCTTGACAAATGAGTATCAATTTTATAAATTTCCTTTTCCTTTAGATAAAATGCTATACTATAGATGGAATATGGATGAAGTTTTAAAATTCAAGCACTTCTCATAAGTTTAGTACTCAAGGTGCCTGCCAATTTGTCAAAAATGTGGCTTGACTGAACATCATGTGTAAATCTTTACACTTTTACTTAAGAGAATAATTTCTGTGAAAAATAGTTAGAATTTTGAAATACAAATGCAGCCTGAGTAATTCATCTTGTTGACATTTCTTCCATATGCAGAACTAAACAGAAAACCAGATGTGTGTGCACTTTGTGAGGAATATACTGCTGAGGCACTTGATTATATAAATGATAATAAGACCAAGAATGAGATCATTGATGCCCTTCACAATACTTGCTACCAGTTGCTCTCTTTCAAGAAGCAGGTTGGTCTCCTTTCCTGGATCTGTCTTGTTTTTGTTTAGATGCTGTAGTTGTTATCAATTGTTGCAAAAACTGGCTTTAATTTTCTGTCATGCTCTTTAATATTCTACCAACATTCTGGGCTTAGTTTTTGTTGCAAATATGATAATTATACATATGTTACTTCTCATAAACAGAATAACACAGCATAGTTTTTGTTGAACCATGAACTTTCTTTGGTGAAACTTATAAAAAAATAAAAGTGATTTAAGACATAATAGTATAACACAATTATCAACATTTTTTAGGAATTTATAGGGTGAATGTGTGGATGAATCAGAACTTATCAGACCCTATATTTTACTCATCTCTGTTTCTTCTGTATTGCACAGTGCATCGAATTGGTGGATTATTATGCTCCTTTTTTCTTCTTACAAATGGCTTCAGTTCAGCCCGGAGATTTATGCAAAAAGGTCAACCTATGTCCGTACAGCGCGAATATTTCTTCTCAAGTTCAAAAAAATAGCTGTGGCTTTTGCAAAGATACTGTTTCAACCTTGGTGGTTAAGTTGAAAGATCCTGACACTGAGGTTTGTAATTTCAAATTTGACCTACTGATGTGATAGTTTACCTTATCCATACTTGATATGCGGAGAATTTTTCTTCATTTTCAAGTTTTACACCTGACTTTTGATCTACCACAAAATTTGATGGTTGTTGCATACTTATACTTGCAAATTAGACTTTCTTTGTTTGGTTTTTGGGAAAGCCTATGGTTTGCTGCCAAGGAGAAAAAGGAATTTGGTTATGGTATGGATGTAGCATATAGAATTATATGCAAAACATTTTCATATGTAATATGTAATGTAGATTTCCCCCCTCTTTTGTTATGAAAATGGTGATTTGCCAAAATAACAAGAGACCTATTATCAATGTTTGAAATTTAAAATATAGTAAAGATCTTCTGTGAAATATTCACTAGTATTTGTAATTATCGTTTTTATAGAAGGATGTGGCTTGCGGCTTGCTTGTGTACCAGGGCGGACCTACATTACCCCATCAAACTTTTTTAAGTCTGAATTTTTCATAGGTTTTAGTTTCATTCTTGTATTATATACACTTGGCACCCTCCAAATTTTCAGTTTAGCTTAAAAGCCTTCTCCTATTTTGTGTTTTGGCCCCACCCTCCAATGTTTTAATCCTAGTTCCTCCCCTGCTCGGTTTTGGTCACCTTTTGTTGAATGTACAACTAACAATTTATTAAAAAATGTCAGCTAGAGATAATGGAGACACTATTGAAGGCGTGCAATTCTACGGAGAATTTAGCGAAGACGGTAAGAAAAATCTAAGAAATTCCAGTGTTTCTTTTTCTCTCTCATTTATTGAATTACCCTTACATTTTTAGACACCATGTGGCATGGAATCTATCCTTTGATTCCAAAAAATTTAGTTTAAGATTTTTATCTAGTTGACTAAATTACCATAGTTGGACCCGACTGTAATTTTTTCATGTAATGATAATTTCACGGGAATTGAGCTCTAGTGTGAAAAGTTATGACTACATTCTCTCTGCACCATCTAGAGGACAACCTCTACTATTACAATTATAAGCAGCTTCTAGGACAGCATAGTCCAACCAAATAATAGTGCATTGTAGGAACTGGATAAGCTATGTTTTTTTGGGTTACAATGGAGGTCTAATATCTTGTGTGCGGAGGGATAAGATAGGCTACAATGCAGGCAAAGTGACCTCTAGGATTTGATCCCTAGAGTAGTCTCCTAAGAGACTTGGTTCCACTTGAGCTACTTTTTTCCTACTAGGCAAATACACCTGCACAGCAAAGAGAAATTTTGTAGTGCTATATAGAAAGTGCACAAGAACATAATTTTCATAATCAAGTTTTTCCTGTTTATCCATACTTAGATTTTTGTTTCTTAATCGTAATATTGTTTGCAGTGCAAGAGGGTGGTTTTAGAGTATGGACCTTTGGTCCTTGTCAATGCAGAGAAGTTCCTGAAGACAGAAGATATATGCAATGCATTAGATGCCTGCCCATCTTCGACAGTAGTTAGCCAAGAAGCCTCAATCATGGAAGAAATACCCTTGGTTTCTGACTCTTAATCTTGGGAAAAGAGTTCCACCGGATTTATGGAGCGCTTATTGCTGTAGTTGTGCTACTACTATATCTACATTAAAAATCCATGTGCTTGTATCTAAGTGTGCTTTTGCCGTACAATATATATCTACTCTCATTAGTTGGCAAAGTTTATGACAATGCGTGTCAAAGTTTATGACAATGTGTTATAACAAGCCCGTTCATCTTACTATAAACATGACTATCTGTTTTAGAGTAAAATATATTAAAAGTAAAGCATTGATTAGGCGCTCCAAAGACACCAAGCCTCTAGAGCACACTGGTGAAGTACATCGTCATGTGCTCCCAAAGGATGACGTGCTCCCTAGAGAGAGTACCGCACTCTATAGGGAAGCAATATTTCTCTAGAGAACTATACTTTTTGGAAATTAATAGGTTTTTAGATGTGAAATACTCATCAAGACCTTAGCGCCTTGGCAAGGAATTCCCATTATATTGAAGAACGGAAAAAGTAAAACATGAGCCTATAAATGGCTTTGGGCTTTTTGGGCTCTATCCTGATAAGAGAAGTAGTGAGTTTCGTGATTTAATCAAGCCAACTTTATTTATGACCAAAAAAAACTTTATTTCGCCCTTATTTATATTTTTGCATTTTTTGCATTTAAAATATTTTATTTTTATTTTCCGAATTAAGAAAGTAATCATTATATTGACCATTTTTATGACCAAAAAAAATTCATTTATTCATTAATAGAGTATTCATTATTTTTTTAACTTTATATTTGATATTAAAAAGTGAGAGAAAAAAAAAATTAAGTGATAATAATATTTTAAATATTTTCATAAAAAGTATTCCTGTCAAAGGTAGTGCTATTAACACTCTTAAATGTCTATTCACACTCTTATTAACCAATCAAAATTTTAATTTTTTTAAAAAAATATGAGTGACTAATGAATAATGTAATTAAACAATTGAAAGTGTCAATAACAAGCGTACTTCCGTCAAATGTAGTTATTTTGCTTATAATCAAAGTTATTTAATAATTTTCTTAACTCTCGTGTAACTACCTTAAAAAAATATATAAAAGAAAATAAATAGATATAAAATTACGTAAAAGAACATTAAAATTAATATAATTTAAATTTGAATTTTAACTTGATATATATATGCATTGTATCTTTTGATAAAAGTGAGATTTATTGCATTTATTGACACTGGTGATGTTGCTGAAAGTAAAAGCTTCAAATTTTACTTTCAAAAAAATTGACTCTTGTCCGTTGTAGCACTATTTTCCCCTTTTTCTAGTGTAAAACAAAACCAATCAAGAAAAATACTGTACAAAGCCATTATAATGAACACAAAGGAAAGTAGGCGTTGCAAAATGTAAAACAAAAATGCAGTAAGTCGTTGTCAAATGCAGAGATGAAAATTGAAAGGTTGAAATTTCAAAACAAAAACTAATTTCGAAATATGTTGAATAAAGAGAATCACATAAGCAAAAGAAATATATATATATACAGAGAGAGGAGATCTTACTTTGGTCAATATATATATATATATATGTGTGTGACGAGAAATCAGCTTACACCACCAGTGTGGATCTTTTTTTTTTTACACTCATTTTTAACCGTTAATTTTATTTTTATCTAATAAATAAAATTATTTCATTAAAAATAATCATTAGATAAGTAAATTTAACACCTAAAATGAGTGTAAAAAAAAAGATTTACACTAAGATAAATTAATTCTTCCTCATATATATATATATATATATATAACGATTAAAAATAGATATAAATGAAAAAAATTACCTTGATGTAAGTTAATCCCTTATATATATATATATATATATATATATATATATATATATATATATATATATATATATATATATATATATATATATTTTAATCTTAACCATTCATATAAGATCTAATGATCAATATTTACTCCTCTTACCTCTCACAATAAATACTCCTCTCACCTTGAATAAGATCCTGTATATATATATATATATATATATATATATATATATATATATATATATATATATAACTTTACATACTGGCATATTGCTGATTCGTACTTATAGCTTTGCACAAAGGGGCATTTGTTTTGAAGTGCCTTTGTCAAATACGATAGTGAACAAGTTCTCTACAGTCTTCAGAACCAATCAAACCGTCATGTTTCTCTTCTGAAAAAGCGGGAGGTTAAAAAGAATTTTAGTAGTACTTGGAGGAGTACTTAAAATGCCCTCCATGAACCATATCTCCCATTCCCTCCTCTCCATTAAATATTTAGCAAAGCGTAACTAAAAACGCTTGGTGAAATTGGAAGCAAAGGCAAGTTACTATAAACAACCACAATTTAGTTATGAATGAAAATCACTTTATATATGCATGTATAATGAATATTTGGAGTCGTCATCATCCAGGAGTACACACCCAAACAGGGGAAAAGCCTACTGTAACTGCTACATTTACCTTTACTCTCTCATCATTTGACAGAATTGACAAGGTTAAACATCTAATTATGATGACAAAAAAGCAAACTAGAGTCATAATGTGCATTGGCTTGCTGTGTATTCTATCTATAACTGGGCAGCATTGACAAATCACCTGATCAGAAGGGGGGCAGCAGCAGGAAGTCTTAGATTGGATACTGCCACTGCAACTAAGAAATGAGAACAAAGCATAAAACTTCCAACTCCAGAAGACTTGAAAGCTTTCTCAGATGCTGTTGAAGGCAAAGCTGGGAAGACCAGAGGGGTTTCTCCATGTCCAGATTTTCAAGTAATTTGTAGTTAACGACACATTCTCTTGGTTGGAAAACCTTCCTTCGAACTCTGTATCTTATATATCCTATGTGCAGTACCAATTCAACGAGTGAAAAGACTGCTATCTTCTTCATGTCATATGCCATCTCACAATATAGGAAACAAGTAATCAATCTTCCAGGGCATAGATTCAAAGATGTATCATTCTCATCCTGAGTCCAGAAAGGAACTTGAAAACTTGGTTCCTTTTATCCTTCACTAGACTTGAAGCCTTTATATATCACATTGCTGTTACTGCTACCATTACCATTACAGACAACAATTGCTCTTTCCTCTTTTTCAAAACCTGCCCCACCACTACTAGAACCTGCCACTTTGCGACATGCATGTCCGGAAGGTCTTGATATTGAACTGTCTTGGAGATAATCCCTACTTCTTCGCTTCTCCTTACTGTCTAGATATCCAGAGGCATAAGCTTCCAGCACTTTAGTTGTCGGTGGCCAGTTTCTTGTGCTCTGCCTCCGGGTGTGCATGTCAGGCTGATGGTCAGAGTGCTCCACAGGTTTGAAGATCATCCCTACACTGAGCTCATCTGATTCCTTGCTTGTGTTATTTTGCTGTATCTCAGTCACAAAAGGTTCATCAGCTTCAACTTCTGGTGAAACAGGTAAGTTAAGGTCAATCATAGTCCACAGCTGGGGTTTCTCACGTTGATCCTTAGTACCGGAAGAACTAGTAGCAGGAACAGCTTCTCTGCTGATGATTGAGCTGGAATTTGACAGAGGATCTGCTAATGTTTTGTTCTCCGGGGTTGGAAGACCTGCTAACGAGTTATTCTCCTGGGAGGGAATTTCCCGTGAAATAACTTTCTCACTAAATTCTGCATTGTCAATACGGTAAGTGGCCTTCTCTTGTTTTACTCTAGGAGCCACAAAGAAGTTAGCAGTTACATTCCCACTAGACTTTGAATTGTTGTGACAGAAACTGGCCTCCTCTTTTTTACTCTGGGAACCACAAAGATATTAGCAGTGTTACTATTTTGCTTTGCATGGCTACAGGAAGTTAATCTCCTCTGTCTTTTTATAACGGGGACTAGATCATTTTTTTTATTAGATACCATTCCCTGAAGTGATTGGCACTTCGTACCATCTATTCTCTGTGTGTTACTCAAGAAGTCTGTCTTCTGGTCCTTGGAGGCAGCAGAAAGACTAGTAGAACCCATGCTGCTCATTGGAAGCTCCTCTTTTGAAGGATTGTTTTCTAAATCATTCAAGTCTGAAGAGACTCCCCTACCAACGTTAAATTTTCTGGCTTTAGTAATATCAGTCTTCCCCCTTTCAAAGCACATGGTATTGACAGACTCAGATTCATTTGTTTGCTCCTCTGAAGTATCCTCATCATCCGAATCATTTTCAAAAGTAGAAGCTTTTAAAACTCGAACTGGTAAGCTTCTTAGTTCTCTCACCTTTGTCATCTTTTCACTAGCCAGACTTGTGTCCACAACAGTAAATTTCATTACATCTGTACTGCGAGTAGGAGTTTTACCTTGAGATAGCAATGGCGTGGTTGATCAGGGGAATTTTCCCAGTCCAATTTTGTTTCTTTTGTCCACCCATTTCCTTCCTTGCTTGTGCAAACATTATCTCCAACTGTCTCAAGCTCAATTAGCTCAGGATCTGAAGCAACTTTACCCAGGACATCACTAACACAATCAAAATAGTGATTTCCCTTCACTAGTTTCCTCGAAAACCTTTTAACTCCAGGGACAAGGAAGACCAGAGGATGCTTAGAAGCAACAGCAAAATTATAGCTACCCGTCTGCTCAGAGTGGCAACCTCTGGCAAGTAAACAAGGAAGACCAGAGTTTTTCTGGAGAAATTGTAACAGAAGCTGACCACACTTTATTAGACATCTTTAAAGCTCCTTATCCATCATATAGATGTTATTTGCTTCTCTCTTGGTTTTTAAACAACAATGGAAACACAGTAATTGTACAGAACTAAAAAAAATGATTTTTAAACAAGAATGATGATATTTAGTAATTGATGGAATGGAATGAAATGAAATGAGATGAGATGAGATGAGATGAGATGGAATGGGATGGGATGGGATGGAATGGAATGGGATAAAAGTATCATTTCATTCTTTGGATATTTTAAGATGGAATGGAGTAAAGTTACAATTCCATCGTTTGGAAAGTAGATGGAATGATAAGAGTTATAACTTTATTTTTTTTAAATTACCTTTATTGCAAACACACCAATTTTAGGGTATGAGGTTAATGTAGTAAAATCATAATTATAATAATAAAAAAAATGATTTCATCTCATACCCCCAAATTAGAGAGAAGAAAATTGATGATTTTTTGTGGGATGGGATGAAATCTATCCTACCCACTTCCATCATTTTTTTAACATAACCAAACAATGTAACTTATCTCTATTTCATTCCATTTCCCTCCATTCCACTCAATCCCACAAATCCAAACATAGCCGAAAGGCCGAGTTCATTAAAGGTTCTAGCATGACATCAGAAGCCCATAGTAGCACGTTAATGAACCTATAATTCTACTCAATTATAACAAAGTAAAGAGTCCTCAATACAGAAAATCGCACCGATTCTCAGTCAGAAAATAAGAACTAAGAACCAGACACAGCAGAGGAATCTGATAATCCAAAGCAATCTCAATTCTCAAAGGCAAAAACATATTAATATTCAATTATATAAAAATTAAAATAACGTTGTAGGCACTGCAACATTTAACAAAAAAAATTCAAGAGATTCCAAGATGAATCAGAATCCAATCTGACAGTGACCCCACTTTACATAAACAAGAAGAAGAAGAAGCGAAAACCTATTCAAAGCTCATCCTCCATCCTCAAATACTCTCCGATATCGGCCTGGTGCAGCACCACGATCCCATTGGGGTCCAACTTCCTACAATCCTGCGTGGACTTGGCGGACACCCCAAAACCCAAGGGAACATCCGCCATGGAAAACACCACAACCCCATCACCGGGAGCGATGTTCTCGGTGATCCTGCCCAACGCGCTCTTCAAGACGTGATTCCCATACAAGAAGGACATCTCGGACTGTGGTTTGAGCCACACCTTGTGCTTGGCATTGGAGGCCAGCAAGGACAGGGCTTGAGCGGTGAGGTGGAAGTTGCCGCCGTGGGTGTATTTACCGATGCAGGTGCCGAGGGAAACGAGGTTGTTGCGGGATATGTTGGTGGCTCGCTTGACGAGGGAGTCGCTGGTGTAGTACACCTTGTTCTTGTGGAGGCGGAAGCAGTAACGACCGGGGTTTGAATCAGGGCCTTCGTGAGATGGGTTGTCGACGATGTTCTTCAGGTTGTTGCCCACGAATTTGAACAGCTTCTCGAACACTGCCGTCGTCTCCTTCTCGTCCAAAGGTCTCATCTTTCCTCTGCCTCTGCCTCTAGGGTTTTGCTGGGCGAGATGTCGTTTGGCTTTTAGGGTTTTTTTGTTTTGCTTTTGTTTTATTGCCTTTTTTATTTGTAAGAAAAGTCTAAAATTGAAGAACCGAAACAGTAAAACATGTGCCTATAAATGACTTTGGGCTTTTTGGACTATATCTCGAACAGAGAAGTAGTGAGTTTCCTTATTTAATCAAGTCAACGTTATTCATAAAAAAATATATATATATTCGGCCCTTTTTTATATTTACATAAAAAAACGGATGGTTTTTTGACTTGGTTATTGACGTGCTGGAAGGTTTTTTTGTCACCGGTTTGGTCGAGGGGTTCTATAAGAGGGATGTGGACGTGGCCGATGTCCTTGTCGTCGGCAATGGTGTGCTCACACCGAAGCTTGATTTCAAGGGTCAATCGGTTCTGGCGTGCCAGCAATTCATTGACGGTGAACTTGATAGAGAAGTTCCAGGTGTTTAGATATTTTTGTATTAATGAAACAAAATAAAATAGGTGAGAATAGATCGAAAAAGAAAAGAAAAGAATAGAACATAATTACTTTTCTTTTTGTTTGAAATATTAATAAAAGAACATAACAGAATTTCATTAACTTTGTTTGGGAGTTATATTGTAAAGGAATAGAATGAAACGATTATATTGTCAAGTACTTATTTTTAACCAAAAATTTTTAATTCTTCTTATTTCACCTCAATTTTGAGGGGAACAAAAGTTGGACCTTTGAGGAAAAGAAGGAGAAAATAGTTCCTAATGTGTTCCTTTCACTTCTCATGTATTTTAAAATTCTCAAACAAGAGAAGTTATTTCTTTTCCCCTAATTCTATTTCTCTTCCCCTTATTACCTATCATCTAAACATAGTGTAAGAATATGGTATAAGTAGCTTCAGACTTTGGCTTCCCTAAAAAATAAGTAGCACTCCTCTCAAAAGTACAAGCATGCCCAGCTCAGAAACACCCCACCATATAAGCGCTCATATGCATGTGTGCATTAACTCTTGACCCGATCAACCTATCACCATCAACTTCACCTACCATGCTAACCTATCGCTATCACCTTCAGAACACGTGCCTTTTGTTGCCTTGCATTTATTGCCCAACAGAGATGTCTCCTAATGAGACAAAATGTTAAGTTGTATTCCACCTACAACCACTTCGATAAAGGACCTTCTTCTTCCTCACCAAAAGAAAGAGAAGTAACCCATACGTAAAGACCCCATATCAAGGGACCATCTTTATCCTCTCTTAGTATGAAACCTCCTATTATCTCTTCACTATCATCCCAAAACTAGGTTTTCATGCTACAACATTCTAAGCACCAAAAATTAGAGACCAAACACCAGATCTACACAAATAGGCTCAACACCATGGCTCCACCCTCTTTCTTCTCCATTACCTATGAACTTCCCTATTAATACCATCATCTCGCCTCAGTGATGCTCCCCATTATCGTCAACAACCCAACAAATGGGTTGTAGAAACACAAGTAAACCCAACGCGCACTGCAATGTCTTAAGCATCCAAAGAAGCTGCTTATAGCTCCCTTAAGAAACTCATTGAGTGCCTTATGTGATCCTACCTCAAGCTCTTAATGAGTGTCACACTTGTTCTCTCTACCAACCACAAGGGGCTAAATTCCCATTATTTCACGTCTCATTGTGTTGAGAACCCCATCCCCAAAACATTATCATTATGATCTCTCATCTCTCTATTTGTGTGTGTGTGTGTGTTTTTTTATGTGTGGTGGCAAACATACACATCCTAAATGGATAAGATATTAAAGTTGTAGCATTCCAGTTGTGAGACTAATCAGAGGTCCACATGTATGCTATGATGTAATGGCTAGCAAAACCTAAATTTACTTTGTGATGGGGTATGCAAAAGGTGGTGAACTCTTCAACAAGGTAGCCAAAAAGGAAATTTCTCAAAGATCGAATAGTTTAATTCTTGAAAATTACATAATTAAAAAAAACATTATTTGAATTTATCAACTTTTATTTATAGTAACATTCTATTATTGTTCATTATTTTTTCTAATATCAAGTTCAAGAGGCATAAATAAAATGGGTAAATTACACAAAACCTCCATATGTTTACACGTACTTGACTTTCCTAAATTTTTTTCGTGTCACTAAACCTCCTGAATTTTGGTGTAAAGTGAAACTCTTACATTTTCCATCAACTCTAACATCCCACATGATAGCCATCACCACTACCGCTACCTTTTCCATAACCACCACTACGTGCACCACCTACCAAAACCCACCTTCTCCACTAGCATCGCCGCCTCTAACACTACCATATGCATCATTACCTCCACCATCACTTCCATATTCACCTCCATGTGCTTCTCGGTCACCGTAATTTGCTCCACCCGAACCTCCACTTCCACCACCTCCTCCATAGCCAATGCCATGCTCTCTGCCAAATGAAACTAACCCCTAAAAACACAATCTAAAACTCAAATTCAAATGACACAAAATAGAGACAAATTTTTCTAACTCATAAATCAAAGAAAATAACCCCCCAAACTCCAAACCACCCATAAATCTCCAAGTCACCAATTACTCACCTAATCTACAGCAACTCGAAATAGAGATCCATCTGCAAGTCCCAACCACTGCACCTCGAGTGCAAGTTATTGGGTTTGACCTAAATTCTATTAAAGATTGTTATTTCTAGTTTCTTATTTTGTGAAGATAAAGAATATTTGTGAAGATATGTTAAAGATTTATAAAAAGATTTGAAAGATATGTTAAAGATATGTATAAGATTTGTGAGAGATTTGTTTACAATAGGAAACTAGGAAGGATAATCTATAAATACTTGTATTTGAGAATTATAGTAGGGTTATGAGAGTGAGAATAAGAGTTGAAGAGAGATTGTCTTGTAAAGCTTGCAAGTTAAATTTGTTTTGATATTAGATTTGATTCTTCTCATCCATGGATGTAGGCATGTTGGCTGAACCACGTTAAACCTTGTGTGTGACTTGTGTGATGCTTTTCATAATTACTAATATTTATCCATGTTTGTGAAGACAAGGATGTTGTATTCCCTAAGATTGAAAGAGGTGATATGGTATTCCCCAAAAAGATTGAAGAAAGGGATGTGTTATTCTCTAAACTAGATTGAAGGTGGGGGATACAATATTCCCCCCAACAAATTGTGTCAGGGCCGATGCTTTGAGGCTCTAGGCGATGGTATGGTCCTTTTGAGTTTTTGTGTCGAAAGTCTTCCTAACACTGAAAGTTAGGTAACGTGTCTCATTATGATGGCGGCAAATGTCTCAGATATGTCAAAAAACTTTTTGACATGGAGGTCAAGCGGTGTGCTCCTAGTGGTGCAATCACGAATATTTGATTAAAAGTTTTTTCTAGATTTGATTTGAAGATTTGTTTCATTATGAATAGCGGTAAGTGTGTCGAAAGTCATCTTGGGATGGAAGTCAAAGGGCATATTCCATTGATAACGATAGATTTGAAAGTTTGAAGATTGTTTGTTGGAGATGGAGATGGAATTTGGATCAAGGTGAAAATTGTTAGGTTTGACCCAAACTCCATTAAAGATTGTTATAACTAATTTCCTATTTTGTAAAGATATGAAAGATATGCAAAGATATGTTAAAAGATTTGAAATATATATATATATATATATATATATATATATATATATATATATATATATATATATATATAAGAGTGTATCAGGTGAGAGGAGTGTTTATTGTGAAATGGTAAGATGAGTGAATCTTGACCATTGAATCTTACATGAATGGTCAAGATTAGAACATAAATGCATATAACTTTTTTAAGTGGTCACATGACCTTCAAATAACTTTTAATCTTGACCATCCATGTATGATTGTATGGTCAAGATTCACTCCTCTCACCCTTTCACAATAATCACTCCTCTCACTAGATATATCCCCTATATATATATATAAGATTTGTGTGAGATTTGTTTACAATATGAAACTAGGAATGATGAGTTATAAATGCTTGTATTTGGGAATTAGTAGGGTTATGAGAGTGATAATGAGAGTTGGAGAGTGATTGTCTTGTAAGGCCTGCAGGTTAGATTTGTTTTGATAGTAGATTTGATTCACATCCATAAATATAGGCATGTTAGTCGAACCACGTTATACCTTATGTGTGACTTGTGTGATGTTTTTCTCAATTACTAGTATTTACACTTGTTTGTGAAGATAGGGAAGTTTCCCAAAATTGAAAGAGGGGATGTGATATTTCTCAAAAGATTGAATATATATATATATATATATATATATATATATATATATATATATATATTTATTTATATAAGATTTGTGTGAGATTTGTTTACAATATGAAACTAGGAATGATGAGTTATAAATGCTTGTATTTGGGAATTAGTAAGGTTATGAGAGTGATAATGAGAGTTGGAGAGAGATTGTCTTGTAAGGCCTGCAGACTAGATTTGTTTTGATAGTAGATTTGATTCACATCCATAGATGTAGACATGTTAGTCGAACCATGTTACACCTTATGTGTGACTTGTGTGATGTTTTTTCTAATTACTAGTATTTATACTTGTTTGTGAAGATAGGGAAGTTCCCCAAAATTGAAAGAGGGGATGTGGTATTTACCAAAAGATTGAATACACACACACACACACACACACACACACATATATAAGATTTGTGTGAGATTTGTTTATAATATGAAACTAGGAATGATGAGTTATAAATGCTTGTATTTGGGAATTAGTAGGGTTATGAAAGTGATAATGAGAGCTGGAGAGAGATTGTCTTGTAAGGCCTGCAGGTTAGATTTGTTTTGATAGTAGATTTGATTCACATCCATAAATATAGGCATGTTAGTCGAACCACGTTACACCTTATGTGTGACTTGTGTGATGTTTTTCTCAATTACTAGTATTTACACTTGTTTGTGAAGATACGGAAGTTTCCCAAAATTGAAAGAGGGGATGTGGTATTTCTCAAAAGATTGAATATATATATATTTATATAAGATTTGTGTGAGATTTGTTTACAATATGAAACTAGGAATGATGAGTTATAAATGCTTGTATTTGAGAATTAGTAAGGTTATGAGAGTGATAATGAGAGTTGGAGAGAGATTGTCTTGTAAGGCCTGCAGACTAAATTTGTTTTGATAGTAGATTTGATTCACATCCATAGATGTAGACATGTTAGTCGAACCATGTTACACCTTATGTGTGACTTGTGTGATGTTTTTTCCAATTACTAGTATTTATACTTGTTTGTGAAGATAGGGAAGTTCCCCAAAATTGAAAGAGGGGATGTGGTATTTCCCAAAAGATTGAATATATATATATACACACACACACACATATAAGATTTGTGTGAGATTTGTTTCAATATGAAACTAGGAATGATGAGTTATAAATGCTTGTATTTGGGAATTAGTAGGGTTATGAGAGTGATAATGAGAGTTGGAGAGAGATTGTCTTGTAAGGCCTGCAGGTTAAATTTGTTTTGATAGTAGATTTGATTCACATCCATAAATATAGGCATGTTAGTCGAACCACGTTACACCTTATGTGTGACTTGTGTGATGTTTTTCTCAATTACTAGTATTTACACTTGTTTGTGAAGATAGGGAAGTTTCCCAAAATTGAAAGAGGGGATGTGGTATTTCTCAAAAGATTGAATATATATATATTTATATAAGATTTGTGTGAGATTTGTTTACAATATGAAACTAGGAATGATGAGTTATAAATGCTTGTATTTGGGAATTAGTAAGGTTATGAGAGTGATAATGAGAGTTGGAGAGAGATTGTCTTGTAAGGCCTGCAGACTAGATTTGTTTTGATAGTAGATTTGATTCACATCCATAAATGTAGACATGTTAGTCGAACCATGTTACACTTTATGTGTGACTTGTGTGATGTTTTTTCCAATTACTAGTATTTATACTTGTTTGTGAAGATAGGGAAGTTTCCCAAAATTGAAAGAGGGGATGTGGTATTTCCCAAAAGATTGAATATATATATATATATATATATATATATATATATATATATATATATATATATATATATATATATATATATATATATATATATATATATATATACACACACACACACACACACACATATATATAAGATTTGTGTGAGATTTGTTTACAATATGAAACTAAGAATGATGAGTTATAAATGCTTGTATTTGGGAATTAGTAGGGTTATGAGAGTGATAATGAGAGTTGGAGAGAGATTGTCTTGTAAGGCCTGCAGGCTAAATTTGTTTTGATAGTAGATTTGATTCACATCCATAGATATAGGCATGTTAGTCGAACCACGTTACACCTTATGTGTGACTTGTGTAATGTTTTTCCCAATTACTAGTATTTATACTTGTTTATGAAGATAGGGAAGTTCCCCAAAATTGAAAGAAAGGATGTGGTATTTCCCAAGAGATTGAAGGTGGGGGATGTGGTATTTCCCCAACACAAGCCCCCACCGCCATGAACCACACCAAATTGAGACCCAAGCTGCCCAAGCCTCCACCTTGACCAAAATAACAACACACACACAACCCAAACTAAGAAAACACCATCTTTGCCACTGTCAAACTGCGGTGAAGTGAAGGCACCATATTGGCTTGTTGAGATTTTAGTGATTCTTGCGTAGATGGTGGCTAGAATAGGAAATGGTGGTGTGGCTTGGGGCGCTTTAGCTGAAATGATGGGCAGTGAGGCTTAATGGAATTCGGTTAGGTTGCATGGCAAAAGGTTGTTGGTGCATCTATGGTTCCCTAAGTTAGCCATGGTTTTAGGCCAATTAGCCATGATTAAAACCATGGCTATTCAAAAAAAAAATTTTGGTGAAGGCACATGCTTGTCAAATGGCTTATGGAACATTAGTGTTGACAAAAAATGTAACAATTTTACTTTACCAAAAAATTCAAAGGGTTTAGTGACAGAAAAAAATTAGAGGAGTCAAGTGATATCACATGTAAACACATAGAAGTTTTGGGTAATTTACCCAAATAAAATTGTTGAAATAGGCAAAGTTATTATGAATTAAAAATCATAATTATTCAATCACTAAAATGATATGTTCATAATTTCATATGGTAAGAAATCTTAAGAATAAGTACACAAAAAAAAAAATCTTAAGAATTAAAAATTATTATTTTTATTAAGAAAACAATTATGTTGCCCATCCAATATATTTATATGGATTTCTTTTTCTTTCTTCTTTCTTAACACAACATTATCAAAATATTAAAATTCCAAAAGAAAATAAAAAGGACATACAATGACAAAATGGATACACATGATGTGCTCATATTTATTCTTGCATATTAATTTTTATGCATTATTAGTATAATTTTTTTTACACTATTAATTAATCATATATTATTATATGTATAAATTTTGATATAATTATTAAGAAAATCAAATATTCATAATAATATAATGATACATAATTAGATAATAGTATAAAAAAATTTATACTAATAATACATTCAAATTAAATCTTTATTTTTTTTTATACAAGAGGGACAAAAACAACAAAAAGAAGCAAATCTAGGAATCAAAACTCTCATAACATCACGAACACCCACCAGAGAAACTTTCCAAATCTTGAGACCAGTCACGAATTATAGGCCTAATTTGGCCATAAAATCAACAATGAAAATTCTTTCACGGAGTGAGTGCTTCACCTGGACCTCTTATTACTGCTGCATAAGTAGTATGACACTCTTAATCAATATTTTAAAAACATATTAATTTGTTAAATTAATATGATGAGTCATTTATGATTTAATTAGTTTAACTTATTTAATCGGTGATCAAACTAGATAATATTATATAATTATATAATATTATTATAATAAATATAATTAATTTATATTGTTAATTTTAAATTTTAAATTTAACATGAAATAAAAAATGTATTTAAAAAGTAATAAAATTAAATTTAACGAAAGTATATATGAAATAAAATGATATTTAAATTGAATTAAATGAAATGAAATAAAGACAAAATGGATATGATGATGTGATCAAAAAGTCAAAAAGGTTTGCTTTTTGCATATATATAGATTTATTTATGTTGTTTCTAAGTATTTGTAATGTCTTTTTATGTGTTTTTCACTTTTAAATTTTTTATTGACCTCTTTTTCTCGCTCAATTTTACTTTTGTTATTGGAGATTTCTATTCTCTCTTGCTCTCATGTCTAATGTTATGTTTGAATATCTTAAGATATATTGAATGAAATAGAATAGGATGGGATGAAATAAAATGGTATAAAATTTTTATATCATTATTTAAATATTTAATGATAGAATAAAATAATAAAAATTATAAATATTTTGTTCATATGTTATTCTATTTCATCATATTTTCTCAAATTTGAGAGAAAAAAAAGTAAAGTTAATGAAAGAATATGATGAAATGAATGTCACCCTATATCATTTCATTTCATCCTAGTTTTAAAATATCAATCAATGGTACCCAAGTCTATTCTATTACTTTCTATTTCATTTCATCCCTTACTACTGTGAATGTTTATGTCTTGAAGCATATCAAATAAGTTTTTGATGATAACAAAGTCAAAGATGAAGACCAAGATCAAAAGAAAAGACCAAGACCAAAAGAAGAAGACCAAGATCAAAAGAGGTATATTAGATATAGGTCTTAGAACATCAATGTGAAATACTCTCAAGGTATCTCAATTATATCTCAAATGGTTTTTTAAAGATGTTTTTAATCAACTTGTTTTTCAAAGTTAATATTCTAACAAGATGTTAATTTTAATCTTGGATCATGCTAAACATATACCAATATTAATCAATCCAAGTTTCTTAAAGTTAAAAATGACATGGATCCTCATTTAGGCTTGAAAAATGTGTTCAAAGTGGAAAGTAATCGATTACACACTCTTGATAATCGATTACCAGCAAGTCAGAGGACATGTAATCGATTACACACAATATTGTAATCGATTACCATATGCCCAGAAAGGGAAGAACATGTTCAAAGGGCTGTGTAATCGATTACACCAATATTGTAATCGATTACCATAAAGTCAAAGGGCGTGTAATCGATTACACAAGTCATGTAATCGATTACCACAAGCCCAGAAAGTCAAGAACACGTTCTATCTTCCATGTAATCGATTACCAAAGCCCTGTAATCGATTACCAGCATTCTGACATGCCCAACGGCTATATTTTCTTGGCATTTAATGTTACCACAAAAGCCCCCAACGGCTCTATTGATCTAAAAACTTATAAATACACTTTTTGGGGCATCATTTGTGGTTAACCAACAATTGAGAAACATCATTCAATTACTTTAATCCGAGAATCATCATTAAATCTCCTTTGCTCTGTTTTTGTATATATTTGAGATATTCTTGAAGAGCATCATAGGGTTTCAATTTGTGTAATCTACTCTTGTGAGAGTTTCATCTTGTAAACACTTTGATTCTTTGTAAAGGGGGTGAGGTATCCCTCTAGAGAAAAGAGAGTGAGGCATCTCTCAAAGTTTGTAAAGGGTGAGGTATCTTTCAAAGGTTAAAAAGGGGGTGAGGTATCCCCCTAGTGAAAAGGGTGAGGTATCCCAAGGTATGGTGAGTGCTCTATTGTGTAAAAGTTTTCAAGCACTCGTTCAAGCTTGAAGTTTAGTGAAAAATCTCGAGTGGTTTGCTTGAGAACTGGACGTAGGTTACAAGGGGTGGCTGAACCAGGATAAATCCTTGTGTTTGTTCTTCTAAACTCTATCTCTTTGCATTTGTGCATTTATTTTATATGCTTGCTTGAATGTTATTCAACTTGGCTTATTTAATTTGTGAGTGAAGTATTCAATCTCATTTATCTATTCACTTCAATCATCCAATAGCTTTAACGAAAATTGATAATCAAACGTTTTGCGAAAGATTTACGAAAATATTTTACATACTCAATTCACCCCCTCTCTTGAATATTGAGGCCACTTGGTAACAACTACTAGGGATGACAACAGGGTGGGGTGGGGTTGAGTAGCAGCCCCCTGCCCCCGAGGATAATATCCATCCCCGCCCCCGCCTCTATATATGCACGAGTACCCATTTATCATTTCTCCGCGGGTAAATGGATACCTGCGGATATCCGTGGGTACCCAATAAATTTAAAAAAAATCAAAAAATTCAAAAAAAATAATATTTTGGTAATATTTGAGTAATAATGAAGTTTTTTTTTGGTAATTTTATTTGTGGGTATCCACGGGTACGGGAAAAATCACCCCCGCCTCTGCCCCGTTTATTAAACGAGAATAATATAAATGGGTATTTATATATGCGAGAGAAATTAGACGGGTATTACCCACTCCCGTCACGGGTATTACCCGAGGGTACTCGTGGGGGCAGGTAAAATTGCAATATCTACTTATCACCAATCAAAACATATTTTAACTAAGAAACAGAGATAAAGGATTGTTAGTACTTACCTCATGAATCAAGCGAACCAAGTTATGGAGAAGAAGCAAAGCTTTGGGTTAGAGATATGTTGTTGCTTTTCTCATCCTCCTTTCTTTGTTTTCTTTCAATTTTTTACTTGAACTTTTTTCTAGTTAGTGAACTGTCGCAGGTTGGCCGGTTTCTTAAAGTTGTATGGGTCACCAATTTTAGCACTTTTAGCCCTTTTTCTGAATTTTCATTGTCCTGACTGCTTGAACAATTTTAGGATCATAGTTCAGCCGATGAGATAGCCAGTCAGCTGTCCGATTGGTTAAACCAATCCAGTAAGACTAATTTTTAAAACACTACTCCTAACCCTATTTCAGTGTTTATGTTATAACTGTTCAATAATTCTAGGTTTGCCAATATCATCTTACTCCGCAGGTATCCAATCTGCCCCAACCAGTACTGGGCTAATTTAAAACTTATTTTGCTGCAAGACAGTGCGAGTGTGGGTTTTGGTTAATCAACCTTGTCTCGCCTCACGCCTTGCATATAAATAAACATTATGTTTAATTTAGTTACTATTCAAATTAATTATAACTACTTTTTATTAGTTTAACACTTATTTTCAACATATTTTTTAGTTTATATAAAATAAATGATTTATGTTAAGAATGTAATAAATATTATATAAATCTAATGTGAGATATTCATAAGTGCGAAGTGAAATGCATATGAGTTTTAATATTTGGGTTTGTTTGATGATTATGGCACTTGTTAAAGAATTAAAAATTAAAAAAATATTAAATGAAAAGTAAAATATTTAATACATTAGAAACTTTTAAAATTTAACTTTTCATTCAATGCTTTCTACTTTTTATTCCTTAACAAGTGCCCTAAAGACACTTATTAACCAAACCCTTCATATTTTTTGTTAGAATATCTATAACATATCTCAGAATTAAATTATGTTTGATATTGTGTTATCTTAGAGATCTAATTTCTACATAATTAAAGATACTATTTTAATTATATTTAATTGTATTTCTTGTTTTATATAGACTCAATTTCTTATCAATAAGAAATCCTCTTGTACACACTGATTAATTTAGAAATATACACAAATTTTCAATATTTGTCTCCTTATTTCTATTTTTAACTTGGTATCAGAGTGTCTAAGCTCTCGGTCCAATCCTATATTAAATATTTCAGACTCCATATTCTATCCTAGACTCTAGACTCTGTTTCAGATTCTGTCCTGGATTTCAGACTCTGTTCTAGACTCTGATTACTGTCCTAGATTTCAGACTTCGTTCCAGACTTTGATTATTATCCTAGATCTCAATCTATGATATGCATCTCCGATATACATCTTTGTTCAGTTTCGCCAATCAATTTTGTCTGATCCAGCCTGAAAGATTGGCTCCGTCTCCATTGCTCCAGCCTTTGATTAGTTCTATCTGATAGATTAATTTCGTTTCCGTTATTCAGCTAAATGCATATTGGTTCCATCCTATATGCAGTTTAACTCTATTCCTATTGTAGATTTTTTCAAATGTATATAGTTTCGTCTCAAATGTAGTTTGAGTCTCTTGACTTCTCTAAGATCTCGAAGTTGTGTTTTTAGAATATTTTTAGTTTATTTTATTTTCGCGTATCTAATTGTAACAAGCTAAAAACTACTTGAGGAGAATTGTTATAATATCTAGAATATATCTCAGAATTAAATTAGGTTTGATTTTGTGTTATCTTAAGGATATGATTTCTACATAATTAGATATACTATTTTGATTATATTTGATTGCATTTCCTTCTTTATATAGACTCTATCTCCTATAAATAAAGAATCATCTTGTACATACTGATTAATTTAGAAATATTATCAATATTTGTCTCTCTATTTTTGTTTCTAACTTTTTTCATACCAAATGAGGGCAAATTTTCTCCTAAAGTTGCAAGACAAGTCATGTTAAGCAAAAACCTATTGTTTTCTACGCATTTCCAAGCCTAGTAATTTTAGTCTACTATATACGAATCGCATGTGTTGAGATTAATAAAAGTTGGGTATTCCTTGGGTTTGATTGACCTGATGAACTTGAAAATCCAAACCAAATCAACTAAATTGGTTAGGTTTGATTCAGGTTATTGGGTTACATCGAATTAAAATAAAAGCTAATCTCTGAGCCTTTGTTGCCTTCCTTTTTGCAGCTTTTCTATTGCTTCTTGCAGCCTTCTCTATCTCTGGATCAAATAGTAATGAGCTCGGGTCGACTGTACCTCACATAAACCACAACAATCAACTAGTGAGTATTGTAGTCAAGTTAAACACAATTAACTAAAAAAAAATGAAATAAAATGTAACCAAAACAATAAAATCAGTTACTCTTAAATGTGTCAAAATTCAATCCCCAGTAACAGTGCCAAAAACTTGTTAACGCGTCAGCAAGTGTACTGGTTCGTATAAGTAATATAGAAAGTAGATATCGTTCCCACAAAGATTGAGATTAACACAAGTATCTTCACTAATTTCACTACTTGATCACAATAAAAATTGGATAGAGTTTTGTTCAAAATAGGAAGAGAAAATTGAATGGAAACTACTTGTAAGAAGTAAATTGGCAACAAAGAATAAGTTGGAAATATCAAAGAAATAAACACGGTTAGGGTTTGATTTCACTTAATCAACCTATGACTAATGACCATTGATTTGGTTCAAATCATTCTTTCATTCAGTTTACGACTAAATTCTGAATTAGCTCACATTCAATTTCTTGATATATGAATACCTTGTAAACCCACAAACATCAATTAATTCCTTAATTAAAAATCTATGAGAATAAGGATTAACGTCTCATGAATTTATCAAAATCGCATACTCATGAAATTCTATTCCTAGATATCCAAAAGCAAGGCAATTAGACCAAAAAGCATAACCCATACTCCATTTCCTAATTTCATACGGATTCTTCAACAAATAATTATATGAATAGCTATTCCATAACAATTATCAAGCAAATAAAACAGGTCTAATCACTAAACCATGAAAGAAAGACTTGAATTAATATCAAAAAGTCATTACATCATAAGAAGAGAAAGTTCCATCACCCTAACCAAAGGAACTTATGGCCTCATGGAGGAATCTCTTCTTTTGCACATATTTTGAATAAGTAAGGCTCATCCCAAATGTAAAATATGGCCTCATAGAGGAATCTCTTCTTTTGCTGCCACGAAAAGTCTTCCGGAATCATATTTCCAGCTTTGTAGTTTGCCATGTCTGCAAATCATGGTAGTTCTTGGACTCTTATGAGTTGTTCATCTAGAAATTCTTCCTTGATAGGAACTTGTAGTTTGCCTTGCTCTCATTTATGTTGCAATCTAGAGATATGATCAGCTATAACATTCTCCACACATTTCTTATTTTTTATCTCTATGTCAAATTCTTAGAGTAGCAAGATTCATCTGATGAGCCTCGGCTTAGCTTCTTGTTTGGCCAAAAGATACTTTAATGTCATGTGATCTGTACATACAACAACTTTTGAACCTATCAAATAAGAACGAAATTTATCAAAAGCAAAGGCAATGACAAGCAATTCTTTTTTAGTGGTTGCATAGTTAAGTTGTGCATCATTAAGAACACGACTAGCATAATAAATCACATGAAAAATCCTATTCCTTCTTTGACCTAAGATAACACCTATAGCATAGTCACTCGCATCACACATAAGTTCAAATGACACATTCCAATCAAGACCAACAATTATAGGTGCAGAAGCTAATTTCATTTTCAGGAGATTAAATGCATGCAAACAATTATTATCAAAATTAAACACTGCATCCTTTTCCAACAAGTTGGAAAGGGGTTTTGAGATTTGTAAAAAAACTTTTATAAATCTTTTATAAAAACTGGCATGACCTAAAAAGCTTCTCACCCCTTTTACATTTGTTGGTGGGGATAAATTCTCAATTACTGAGATTTTTGCTTTATTCACCTCTATACCCTTAGCGGATATTTTATGTTCCAAAGCTATACCTTCTCTTACCATAAAGTGACATTTCTCCCAATTTATGACAAGGTTAGTCTCTTGACATCTCTGAAGCACCAAAGCAAGGTTATTTAGGCAAACATTAAAACTTAAACCAAAAATAGAAAAATCATCCATAAATACCTCTATGAATTTTTCAGTCATATCAGAAAATATGAAAAACATGCACCTTTGAAATGTTGTTGGCGCATTGCACAATCCAAATGACATCCTTCGATATGCAAAAACTCCATAAGGACAAGTGAAAGCTGTGTTCTGTTGGTCCTCTGGGTCAATTGGGATTTGATTATAACCTAAGTACCCATCCAAAAAGCAGTACTAAGCATGTCCAGCCAGCCTTTCAAGCATTTGATCTATGAATAGAAGTAGGAAGTGATCCTTACGAGCGGCATTGTTCAGCCTGCGGTAATCAATGTAATTGCCCTTGTAGGAATCAACTCATTATTTTCATTCTTCACAATTGTGATTCCTCTTTTCTTTGGGACTACTTGTACCGGACTCACCCAAGCACTATCAAAAATAGGGTAAATAGGGCCGGCATCAAGCAGTTTCACCACTTCCTTTCGAACAACCTCTTTCATGGTTGGATTCAATCATCTTTGAGGTTGCACAATTGACTTGAAATTCTCTTCCATAAGGATTTTATGCATACAAAATGATGTGATTCCACTTACCATGGTTTCACTTTTACGGATCTATCTAGGGTGGAATTTGCACAAGCTTAGGATTATTTAAGATTCTTACAAATTGATGCTTGTAACTGAATGGACACAAAGGA
This sequence comes from Ormosia emarginata, assembly GCA_029884605.1. NCBI lineage: Eukaryota > Viridiplantae > Streptophyta > Magnoliopsida > Fabales > Fabaceae > Ormosia > Ormosia emarginata. The sequence continues at coordinate 15,946,816 of JAQQTP010000068.1, read as the reverse complement.
AAAACGAAAATAACAAAGGAAAACGGTTAAGACGAGAGATGGAAATAAAAAATGGATTGGTGCCACAATCAAGAATTGATTGATAAACCAAAGTTAGTAATCGCCACAAGAGAAACTCTTGATAAGATCTATGGCTCAGTCAAGAACCTAAGAGAGGAATACTCTCACAATTGGACAAACTAAATTGAACATCAAATCCTGATTTTTTTTTATTCATCCTATTCAGGTACATTATATAGAGAATGACTAGAGTAGTGCTAACCAAAGGTCACCACAAATCAGCCTAAGGTGACTCTCCTAACCCTAGCAGCCCCACTAATGTTTACATTAATGCCTCAACTAATTGGTATTGATGGCAATTAGTGCATGAAACGTATTATGCTTAAGTGCTGCATTAATTCATTCTAGAAGTTACCAAAGGCATGCAAGCCAATGGTCACTCTTCTTTGTCATGTTTTTAACAAAGCTAATAAAACAAAATAAACACAATCAGCCCCACTAAAAAGTAATAAATTCCCACTAAAGGCAAAGCTTAGTGGAACTTAACTTCACCTAAGTGCTTATTAACTTAGTACTATCATGCCTAATGCTTATTTAACTTAAATAGACACTCTAAATCAGCCATATAAACTATAAAATTCGTGCACACACTTGGGCAGCCCAACTTCATTGGTTTTCATCTTGAATCAAGCAATTGACATCTTCAGAACCTATGGTTTCAAGACTTGGGCTTGCTTCCAACATAGTTTCCCCCATTTGTTTCAAGGCTTCTTGGGCCTTCTTAGTTCTTGTTCTTGTCATGGGTCCAATTAGTAGGTACCCCCTTAGGTCCTCATCATCCCCTCTTTCTTTGAGTGAATTTGTCCTCAAATTTGAAGGCTTCATCACCCTTCTAGTCAAGTTGGCTATCATTTATTGGCACTTGCATGTCCTTGTAAAGGACTTTATTCTTCCATAAATGAAACGAAACCTATCCTCCAGGGTCAAACACAATTTGTTCAAATCCAGGCTTTGAGCTTGATCCTTTTTGCATCAAGCGAGCCTTTCTCACTTCCATGTGTTTGTTCTCTTGATGTGGGCTTCCAGTTGAGGGCGGAATGTGTGCACAAATGTTTGTACTAGGCATGATTTCAATATTTGGTTCAATTCTCCTTAAAGGTGGTAGTAAATGGAATTCCTCCTTTGGAGTCATTTCAACATTTTTCCTGCAACATTGAATCAACACTACTAGAAACAGAAAAAATGTTAGAAACATAAGAATTCAAGCAAGATTTCTTACTCTCTCTTCTTTCACTCTCGACTTCTTCTTCATTGTCCTCCCTTTTTCCTTTTTCAAATTCGTTCTCTTTTTCTTTTTCTAACTCTTTCTCTTTTTCTTTTTCTATCTCTTTCTCTTTTTCTTTTTCTATCTCTTTCTCTTTTTCACTCATTTCTCTCAATTTTCTTTGATCCTCACACACCTCTATTGGAGACATAGGTACAAGGGTGGTCTTGCAACCATTATGCATAAAAGAGAGCTTATCGGTAAAACCATCTTGGTTGGCCTTCTTTTCCTTACATCTTGTTGAGTTAGATAACCTCTCCTCAAGTCGATCAAACTTCTTGTGAATTGCCTCAGTTTGTTCTTTCAACAACCTTTGAAAAGTTTGGGTTATTGCCTCCAATAGCCACTTATTGGTTGCAGCCCCTTGAGAGGAAGTCTCCTCTTTACAACCTACCATATCACACTTGTAGGTAGCCTCAAATCCTCCCTAGGACTGAGCTTTGATACCAACTGATGTGATTCCACTTACCATGGTTTCACTTTTACGGATCTATCTAAGGTGGAATTCGCACAAGCTTAGGACTATTTGAGATTCTTGCAAATTGATGCTTGTAACTGAATAGACACAAAGGAAAAACAAAAATAACAAAGGAAAATGGTTAAGACGAGAGATGGAAATAAGAAATGGATTAATGCCATAATCAAGGATTAATTGATAAACTAAAGTTAGTGATCGCCACAAGAGAAACTTTTGATAAGATCTATGGCTCAGTCAAGAACCTAAGAGAGGAATACTCTCACAATTGGACAAACTAAATTGAACATCAAATCCTGATTTTTTTTTATTCATCCAATTCAGGTACATTATATAGAGAATGGCTAGACTAGTGCTAAACAAAGGTCACCACAAATCAGCATAAGATGACTCTCCTAACCCTAGTAGCCCCACTAATGCTTACATTAATGTCTCAACTAATTGGTGTTGATGGCAATTAGTGCATGAAACTTATTATGCTTAAGTGCTACATTAATTCATTCTAGAAGTTACCAAAGGCATGCAAGCCAATGGTCACTCTTCTTTGTCATGTTTTTAACAAAGCTAATAAAATAAAATAAACACAATCAGCCCCACTAAAAAGTAATAAATTCCTACTAAAGGCAAAGCTTAGTGGAACTTAACTTCACCTAAGTGCTTATTAACTTAGTACTATCATGCCTAATGCTTATTTAACTTAAATAGACACTCTAAATCAGCCATATAAACTATAAAATTCGTGCACACACTTAGGCAGCCCAACTTCATTGGTTTTCATCTTGAATTAAGCAATTGACATCTTCAGAACCTATAGTTTCAAGACTTGGGCTTGCTTCCAAAATAGTTTCCCCCATTTGTGTCAAGGCTTCTTGGGCCTTCTTAGTTCTTATTCTTGTCATGGGTCCAATTAGTAGGTACCCCCCTTAGGTCCTCATCACAAAAGGCTGGACTAATACCCTTCAAATCTGAAATATTCCATCCTATTGCCATCTTGTGTTCCCGTAAAACCTTTAACAGTTTTTCTTCCTCCACCTTGTTCAATTCATTGTTAATAATGACTGGGAACGTGTCCCTTTCATAAAAAAAAGTATATTTAAGATGGAAGGGGAGAGGCTTCAATTCTGGCTTGATAGGTATTTCTTTCTCTTCCCTCCTCAAGTCCTCTGTTTTTGGCTCTTTATTTTGGTTAAGGAGAGTCTGTGCTTCAAGCAACCTCACAAGCTCTTGCTTTTCTTCATCTAACTCTTCCTATTCTAGGGACTTATCATGGGAGATTATGGTAGCTAATGGCTCACCTGGAGTGTTCATGTTAAAGGTCTTCAATGTCAAAGCTTCAATAACATCCATTCTCAAGTAAGTTTATTTTTCAGCTAGATGTTTTATAGATTCAAAGACATTAAAGATAACTTTATTGTCATGCACCCTCAATATAAGTTTGCCTTGCTACACATCAATAAGAGTTTTCCCCATAGCTAAGAATGGTCTCCCAAGGATCAATGAAATGTCTGTATCTTCCTTCATGTCAAGCACCATAAAATCTGCGGGAAAGATGAATTTATCAACCTTTACAAGCACATCCTCAACCACACCATATGGATGCTTGATTGGCCTGTCAGCTAGTTGCAAGAAGATCATGGTGGGCTTTACTTGTCCAATGCCCAACTTGTTAAAGATAGAAAGAGGCATCAAGTTTATACTCACTCTCAAGTCACACAAGGCTTTCTCGATCATCAAATTTCCTATATGACAAGGAATAGTGAAGCTTTCCGGATCTTTTAGTTTCGGAGGAAGCTTTCTTTAGAGAATAATGTTGCATTCTTTTGTTAACATAACATTTTCATCATGCTTGAGCTTTCTTTTGTTGGAGAAGAGCTCCTTCATGAACTTTGTATATGTTGGCATTTGCTTTAAGGCTTCTGCAAAAGGTATGTTGATTTGGAGCCTCTTAAAAATGTCCAAGAATATCTCAAACTGCTTATCCTTCTCTTGCTTCTTCAACATTTGAGGATAGGGAATCTTAAAATATGGATTAGTGGTCATATCATAATCATTGACTTGATTCTTCCCTTTCTCTAAAGCTCCATTGTCTTTTTGTTTGACTATTTCTTCATCCTTCTTGTCTTGCTTTGTCTTCTTGTTCCTCTAGCACCACCTCTTCTCTTGCGCCAGTGTTCCCCCTTCTAGCACCTTGCCACTCCTTAAAGTGATGGCTTTGTAATGCTCTTTCAGGTTTGTCACTGTATCATTAAGTAAGCTTCCAGGTGGTCTTTCAGATAGTTGCCTTGAAAGTTGTCCAATTTGTGCTTCCAAATTTTGAATACTTGACACTTGGTTCTTGAAATTTGCTCTTGTTTCAGTCATGAAACTTGTCGTTTGCTGCACACAAGAGGATGTTTGTTGTGTAAGCTTCTCTAAGGCTACCTCCAAAGGTGATGGTTTGTCTTGTGTTAGTGGAACATGGGGTGGCTGATAAGGCGGTTATTGAGCTCTTTGTCCCCCTTGGTTTTCCATGCAAAATTTGGGTGATTCCTCTAACCCGGATTATATGTGTTAGAGTATGAGTTGTGTTGATTTCTCTGTGCATTACCCATAAAGTCAACCTGCTTATGTGAAATAATTTGGTGTCCTTGTGAACCATCACATTCTCCATTAGGATGGTTAGCACAACAAAAATCACAAATGGAGGATTAGGAGAATAAGTACTTACTGATGCACTAACCTGAACATTACCTATCTTCTGTGTGATATTGGTGAGCTGTTGAGAAACGAACTTATTTTGTGCTAAAATTGCATTCAGTGTGTCAAGCTCAAGTACTCATTTCTTACCTATAAACCGCTCACTGCTTGTTTGGTAACTGTTCATGGCCATCACATCAATTAGTTATTGAGCTTCTTCAACCGTTTTACTATTCAAAGAACCACCAACGACTGCATTTACCATTGCCCTTGTTGAAAGGGTCAATCCATTGCAAAAAGTCTGAATTTGCAACCAATCTAGTAAGGCATAATGGGGGCATCTTCTTAGCAAATCCTTATATCGTTCCCATGCATCATAAAGTGACTCTCCATCTTGTTGAGCAAAATTTGTAATCTTACTCCTCAATTTAGCAGATTTTGATGAAGGGAAGTATCTCATCAAGAATTTAGATACTAAATCTTCCCATGTGGTTATGCTCTCTTGTGGTTGAGATTGGAGCCAACTCCTTGCCTTGTCTCGTAATGAGAAAGGAAAAGTCTTACCCTAATGACATCTTCACTTGCACCATAGATCTTGATTGTGTCACATAGTTGCAAGAAATTGGAAATATGCACATTGTGGTCATCAAGTGGTCCTCCCTAAACTGATCTTACTGCACCAAATGCAAGAGTACGGGTTTTATCTCGAAGTTGTTTGCTTGCACATTTGGTTTGACTATGCTTGTGGTACAACTATCGGGACTTGGCATTATATAGTCCCCAAGAGTTCTTCGAGGCGGCGAGTTATTGTTGTTCTCCTCCATAATTGTATCCACAATAGTTTGTGGAGGATTTCTTCTCTAAGCCTTTGCTGCCTTTCTTTTTGCAGTTTTTCTATTCCTTCTTGCAGCCTTCTCTATCTCCGGATCGAATATTAATAAGCTCGAGTCAACTGTATCTCACATAAACCACAATAATCAACTAGTGAGTATTATAGTCAAGTTAAGCACAATTAACTAAAAAAAAAAAAGAAATAAAATGTAACCAAAACAATAAAATCAACTACTCTTAAATGTGTCAAAATTCAATCCCCAGTAATGACGCCAAAAACTTGTTAATGCGCCAGCAAATATACTGGTTCGTATAAGTAATATAGAAAGTAGATATCGTTTCCACCAGAATTGAGATTAATACAAGTATCTTCACTAATTTCACTACTTGATCACAATAAAAATTGGATAGAGTTTTGTTCAAAACAGGAAGAGTAAATTGAATGGAAACTACTTGCAATAAGTAAATTCGCAACAAAGAATAAGTTAAAAATATCAAAGAAATAAAAGCGGGTAGGGTTTGATTTCACTTAATTAACCTATGACTAATGACTATTGATTTGGTTCAAATCATTCTTTCATTCGGTTTATAACTAAATTCTGAATTAGCTCACATTCAATTCCTTGAGATATGAACACCTCTTAAACCCACAAACATCAATTAATTCCTTAATTAAAAATCTATAAGAATAAGGATTAATGTCTCATGAATTTATCAAAATCGCATACTCATAAAATTCTATTCCTAGATATCGAAAAGCATGACAATTAGACCAAAAAGCATAACACATACTCCATTTCCCAATTTCATATGGATTCTTCAACAAATAATTGTATGAATAGCTATTCCACAACAATTATCAAGCAAATAAAACAGGTCCAATCACTAAACCATGAAAGAAAGACTTGAATTAATATCAAAAAGTAATTACATCATAAGAAGAGAAAGTTCCATCACCCTAACCAAAGGAACTTAGCAGTATTACATAGTGCAAATGTAGGAAACTACAAGAAGAAAAGAGAACACCATAGTCATTCTTGATGATTTGGATAGGTTCCCCTTCTTCTTGGTGGTTGAGTAGCCGCTTTCACGTTTCCCAAAGTCGATTCGTCCTTTTTCTGACATTTTTAACAGCTGATACCTAAATTAGGTCAGAAATCATGTATTTATAATCTAGTATGGGCGCCTAGGTGCTACGTCTAGAGCGCCTAAGCGCTGATGGTCCAGAACGCCAGTCTTTGCTATAAGTCTAAGTGTCTAGGCGCTTCGTCCTGAGCGCCTGGGCGCTGAACGTCCAGAGATTTCCTTCTAATGTACTTGAGGGCGCCTAAGCGCTGCTTCTGGAACGCCTGGACGCTGAACATCTAGAAAAGTTGGTTTTGATCTGCATCCAAGACACCAATCTCTCCTTCCTTGAGTGTTTTCCTGCACAAGTACATAAGAAAAGTGAAGATTATTCTTCTTTATGATTAATTATTTTCATTCATAAACCAAAACATTCTAATTCTCAATCTATGTTCATATTTGTAAGATACTTGAATAACAAACAAACAAAAGAATAAATTAGGGGTTACTAAATCAACTTTTTATTCCATAAAGCAATGTCTTTGCACACTTATCAGTCAAGTTCAGCAAAAACCTATTGCTTCCTACGCATTTCCAAGCCTAGTAATTTTAGTCTTCTATATACGAATCGAATGTGTTAAGATTAATAAAAGTTGGGTATTCATTGGGTTTGATTAACCCGATGAACTTGAAAATTCAAACCAAATCAACTAAATTGGTTAGGTTTGATTCAAGTTATTGGGTTACATTGAATAAAACTCGATAAAAGTTAATTTTTATTGATTTGATTATCAGATTTATGATTTTTCGACCCAATGATCCGATGAAGTTTTTTATTTTTTTTAATAAATATCTATTACTTATATTGTGTATTTTAGTTAAGTTACAAATTAAATTATTTATTTCATTCCTCATTTTAACACTCTTAAATGATGAGATGACATATTAATTTACTCACATAACTATAGAACCATTGTGTCTTAACTTTTACTTTATGAATCGTAACTACACTTTATCTTTTTTTTTTCTCTATACATGTGCAATTTACTATTTTTTATAACATCTATTTCGGTAAAAATTATTTTGTTATTATATTTATTTTAGTTATTTAGTTAAAAATTTATTTATTATTTTTCTATTAAATCTAAATTATAAAATTTAAATCAAATTAACTCATAAAATTCTGGATATAAAAGTATGACACGCGTGAATGCCAGAATCAGAATCTGGAAGAGACTATGGCCCCACACAATGGACAACTTCTGCATACCACCAATCATTAGATTACACGTGTTCGGTATAAATGCATTTGACACCTGTAAACGTAACGTAACATGGGGAAGGCTATGTGCCTATATACCTGGTTGATCGGGTATGTCTATTCGCACAATGATTGGGTATGCCACTCACGTGAACACCATTCGCTTTGTTGTTGAATGGTGAATGATGTTCAGCAAAGCATCATTTTTATGTTCAGATTCGTTGTCCCAACCTCAACAACCAAACAGCCAATTGTTTTTTAATTTCCACTTATAAGTTTTTTTTTGGTTGCAAGAACTTATTTTTAAATAATGAGCAATTATTGTTTTGTTTACATTTCTTTTGGTTCACTATAATAATAGTAATGATTATATTAAATAGACCCAACACGCTTTTAGGTGGGCATATCAACCGAATTAGGTGACTAGATTGTATTAGACAGAAATATTCTTGTGTAAATAAATTTAGTGTATAAATCAGTAAAATATTTACTCATCATTAATGCACTAAAATCTCTCCTCTATATATACCTTTGTTTACTATTTTAATGCTTTAATTTTTAAGTAAAAAATAATTACAAAAATTGTTATGTTTTTAAAACATTTGTTATAAAAGTAAAGAGTAAAAATATTAATAATTTGTTTACCAAAAACATATTTAATAATTTAATAATTCAAAAAATTTAATACTTTTTTCTTAAACAATTAAAATAATTTAATACAGAATATATGTACTTCTTAATGTGTTATTTTTTTTCTTTTTGTACAATGGCGATATGAGATTTAAACACAAGGCTTTCACTGTTAATCCAACTGTAAGTCTTTGATTTAAATGTTATAAGTTGTGTGATTTTATTTCACAATCATTTAATTTAATAAGAAGAGAGAATATTAGATATTAACATTAATAATGAGAGAGAATAAAAAATATAACTTTATTATAGAGAGAAGTTTTAATTATTAACTATCATTATTAATTTAAAATATAATATTAATATTAATATATTTAAAAAATTAGGAAACATAACGTTATGATGAAATGATTAAATTTAAGTTGCTTGCATAATTACTTTTTGTCCTATTTTTCGTATATCAAATAATAGTAATTACCTTCTATTTATATTTGTATTAAATGTTTAAGTTTCATGCGTCTAAAAAACCATATACATTGATATAAAAAATTTAGGAAAACTAATATTATATGAAGTTTTATAGCGTTATTTCACTGGTAAAAAAAATTTACATTTCAGACGTAATCTCCATAAAAAAATTCAGTTTTGCACTCTAGATTTAAATCCATTAATAATGTTATATTTTCTAAATTTTTATATATTAATATTATTTTTAAATTAATAATTAGAATTATTTTTTTAATTACTTATACCTTCTTAAATTATATTTTTTATTCCCTTTTTTTATTAATATTAACATTCAGTATTTTCTTTTTAATAAATTAAATAATTTATTTATTCTCTTTTAATAAATAAATTAATAATTAAATTTTATTTATATATATATATACACCAAAAGAAGGGGTAATCATTGGAGTTGAGAAGCAGCATAGAACGCATTAGAATATTCTCTTACCCCAACAACTTGTCTCTGTCTTCTCTTCAAACTGCCGCCTTACGCATAGCTTCTTCTTCTTCTTCTTCATCGCACCCAAAAACAGAGAACAGAGAGGGGAAAAGATCATCTCAAATCATTTAGCAGGTTCAGATACTCATATCAATTTCCTTTTGCATATTCTCTGAGTTATTTTTGAATCTTTATTCTTCTTCTTCTTGTTTGAAAATTTGAAAACTTGATTTATTTTTGCCTTTTAAGTTTGGTCATTTCGATTTTTCTTTTCACGGGTTTTAAACTGCATTTCTGAATTGTTTCTCACTGTTTGTTTCCGAGAAAAATCATTCCCCGCAGTATCTTAGCTTCAAATTTTACGCCTTTTGATTAATAGCCCAGATTTATAATCCAACTAGTCACTGCCAGATTTCTGGTATAGTTGGTGATTGTTGTTTTGATGAGCTAAGATGTGTTTATCTCGCATCATTCAGTTTTATTTTTATTTTTGGTTACGGGGTGTTTGCTACTTTCCCTTCTTTTTTTTTTTTATAGATTCTTTCATCTTGTTCGTTTGAGGATTTTGGTTGATTCTAATAAATTTCTCTTAGTGGCAATTTCATTTTTTTTTTTCTTGCAGATGATATTTTGCTGCTATACGTTGCTTATTCTCATGAATTAAACTCTTATATTTTAACAACTAGTACCTGGATTACGTTAACTAAGTAAGCTGGGATTCAATTTCTATTAAGGTTTGATATTATTAAATTATTTGTAAATATTTCTGTAAACGTTTGTTGCGTCAGGAGGTCTGGCTTGACCTTGAGATGGATTAAATATCTTTGACCCTAAATTTTCAACCACAAAAAAAATCTTATATTTTAGTATTATATAAGTACAACTTTCTCAGCATCTTTGCATGACCGGATAGTTTTGTCTCACTTTTGGCTGCTTTGGCCAGTTTAATATAAAAAAACTTTGAAAAGTAATCATCTTATACTCTTTTTAAGGATATAGATACTATTTATACTATTTTTAATAGATATAATTTAGTAAAAAAAATAAAAAAAATTATGTATAATAAATAATATTAAATAAAGTGTAAAAAAAATATACATTATTTAATATAAAAATATAAAAAATAAAAAATTTTCTCAAACCTAAATCGCTACCCTTATATCATTACAACACTCCAATGTAAACACCGTTTTTTGTACACCATTTTTACAGTGGCTAGAAGTACAAAAAATGGTGTGCACGCATTTTTTTTTCTTAGAATTGTTATTTTCACACACCAATTTTATTATACCTTTTTTCACACTATTTTTTTTAAATAATAAAATAAAAAAACACACTTATCAATATAAATTCTTTCTTTCTTTTTACAAAAACAAGTGTATCAAAATGTAGTGACAAGGACTTGTGACATGTGAAACAAGCATGAAATAGGTAGATATATTACCCAAGTTAGGTTATGATTATAATGGGAACTGGAATCACATGCATATAGAAACGTTGCCAACCCAGTCATAGTTATATTGCCTATTTTCAACCTTGTAGAACGTCTTTTCCTTCTCAGAATGCAGGTCTAGCATGTTACACGTCTTTTTACAAGTCTCAGGTCCATTATCAGTGTGTTGTATTGACTGTGTGCTTATGCGATCAGCTGATTGACTATTTGATTAAATTTATTTTTTATACATAGTGTATTGCCACCTCTGGCTTGGGCTTATTCTTAGATTTTGGCACCTTATACTTCTGTAATAGTTGTTTAAACTTGTTTTCTTTTCTTTGTCATGAACCACTTATTTGTAATATCTCCCGAACCAACTAGACTACTAGAGAGAGAACTTTTTAATTAATGGACTAACTAATTTGTCTTCAAATCCAGTCCTGTAAACATATGATTAAAAGCCACCTAATACTTTTTTGGTTTTTGGAATTTTTACCCCCTTTCTTAGTCTGTTGCGATCCAGATTGTTAAAGATGGGCATCTGAAAGAAGTTATAAATATTAATATAAAATAAAGGTTACTTACCTATCATTGTATTTAATTAGGGCCTTTAGTATCTTATTCTGCTTATGCACATAAAAGTTTTATGTAATTTATTTAGCAGGATTAAATTCTGAGTTTACTTATTAAATTTGCTCGTCTTTCTTTCAGGTGTGCCTTTTATTATATGTTTTACCGCTGGGTAGTTGAAAGGTTAACATGGTCCTGCTTTATTCCTTGATTATTCTACAAAATTTTTAAGAAGTACATATTCTTCAGTGCTCTCTAGTATCATCACTAAAACCAGGGAATGCTGAAAGATGTGCTTGATAGTAAAAAATTCCTTCACTGAGGGTAATGAGGTTGTACCTCCATCTGAGCTACCCTTGTTCATCCTTGATGAGATTGGATGTTTAGTCCACAGCCCATATCTATTTTGTGCTCAAGTGACTGAGGTGGCTAGAAATCTCAGCCATTGTATGATTTCAAAACATGATGGTTGTCAAGACAGTTTGAGCCTTGAACATCTTGAGAAGCAGTTTCCCGCTTCTGGCCACATAATTGCCTGTACTTAGTACTATTGGTATTAGCATTGGTTGTATAAAAAAAGTGTTACTGGAAATGGAAGAGAAAGGAGGTGTGATTATGCAACGATATGAACTAGGGAGATTATTAGGCCAAGGAACCTTTGCAAAGGTCTACCATGCGCGGAACATTATAACTGGCATGAGTGTGGCCATTAAAATGATTGAAAAAGAGAAGATTTTGAGAGTTGGGATGATTGATCAGATTAAGCGTGAAATTTCAGTGATGAGACTAATCAGACATCCACATGTGGTTGAGCTTTATGAGGTAATGGCCAGCAAAACCAAAATATACTTTGTCATGGAGTATGTAAAAGGTGGTGAGCTCTTCGACAAGGTAGCCAAAGGAAAGCTCAATCAGGATGTTGCTAGGAGATATTTTCAGCAATTGATCAGTGCTGTTGACTACTGCCATAGCAGAGGTGTGTGTCACCGCGACCTAAAACCAGAAAATCTTCTATTGGATGAAAATGGAAATTTGAAGGTTTCAGATTTTGGTTTAAGTACCCTTGCTGAATCTAAGCACCAAGATGGATTACTCCATACTACATGTGGTACTCCTGCCTATGTTGCTCCAGAAGTGATAAACAGAAAGGGTTATGATGGGGCCAAAGCTGATATATGGTCATGTGGAGTGATCTTGTATGTTCTATTGGCTGGTTATCTTCCATTCAGAGATTCAAATCTGATGGAGATGTACAGGAAGATTAGTAAGGGAGACTTCAAATTTCCTAACTGGTTTGCACCGGATGTACGCAGATTGTTGTCCAAAATCTTGGATCCAAACCCGAAAACCAGGATATCAATGGCCAAAATTATGGAAAGTTCTTGGTTCAGAAAGGGGCTAGAGAAGCCTACTGTTACTAATAATGAAGATGAAGAACTAGCTCCTCTTGATGCTGATGGAGTATTTGGAGCTTGTGAGAATGGAGGTCCTGTTGCGGAGTCAATGCATGAACTGTCAAAACCTTGCAATTTAAATGCTTTTGATATCATCTCCTTTTCATCAGGTTTTGACTTGTCCGGTATGTTTGAGGATACTGAACATAAGAAAGAAGTGCGGTTTACATCTAACAAGCCTGCCTCAATTATCATCTCCAAATTGGAAGAAATATGTAAGCGTCTTCGGCTGAAAGTGAAGAAGAAAGATGGAGGCTTGCTCAAGTTGGAAGGTTCCAAGGAAGGCAGGAAAGGGCCTTTGGGTATTGATGCAGAGATTTTTGAGATTACTCCTGTCTTTCATCTAGTGGAGTTAAAAAAGTCCAGTGGAGATACATTGGAGTACCAAAAGCTTCTGAAACAAGAGGTTAGACCTGCACTTAAGGACATTGTTTGGACCTGGCAAGGAGAACAACCACAGCAATTGCAACATGGATTAGTGCAGATAGAGCAGCATCCTTCTCAATCTGGCCAATCAGAGGTTGTAACACAACCAACTTCGTAATGTGTATGGTGTCCCTAAATTAGTTGTTATATGTTCTGTGCTTCTTTGTTTTGTTCTTGGTCAAGTGCATGCAGTCCAATTGACAGTAGTCATAGAATAAGGTAGTTAAGCATGTATGGAACTATGGATAGTTGGATACTTACTCAACTTGTGTATTTGAATTGCATATTTGATCATTTGGGTCTTTTGTCCTCTCTCTCCCTTTCTCTGTTGACTATGTTGGAAATGGCATTTGCATTTTACAGCTTGAATGGGTGGGATGAGGGACTTGCAGTAACTTTAATAGCATACCTTACCAAGTACCCATGACAGCACCCTCTATGTTCGTTGCCTCTTGAAATGAAACTACCTGACCATGTCTTTCTCTGTATCACTGTTTTAGGCTCCCTTATTTATATGTTGACGATGAAAATCTAACATGGTCAATTTTGATTTATAAATTTCTTTTGAGATTATTGATTTATTGGAGCAGCTTATAATGCTTTTGTCCGAAAGCCTTAAATTGAGGTGCCTTTTTCCTCTACGTTTTCATTCTTTAATCAGCAACTCCCTTGCCAACGGTAAGGAGCAGCTCAAAGTGCTTATTTGGGTCCTTCACCATGAGTTTTGGCGCGGCAATCAAAGAAAGTGGAATGCTTAAGTTAGTACCCTGGCCATGGAGTTGGAGGGTGAATTATTATTTGACTAATTAAACTTTTATGATAAACCAAGGGGCTGAACTTTTATTATTATAAAGGATTATTATCAAGGACCTCACTATTTTTATTAACTAGTTCTTCCAACTTACAAAAAAAAAATATAAAAAGAATTAAAAGTAATTTAATTAAGAAGGAAAAACCTATGTATAAGAGAAACTAACAAAAATCTTATATGCCACCAACATTTAAGAACACAAGGAAAAAAATTGCTATCTAACAATGCAGATTTGTAGTAATAGAAATAAAAGTTCATCTCAACAATAATTACAACCATATTTAACCATGACTTTTGTACGATGAAAGAAACCAAGTATTAGAGTAAGACATACAAATAAATATAAAATAAACATGTTACACTATATGATTAATAACAACAACAACAAATATTAATTCATTTAGTTTATTTATTTATACTATGTAAATGTTTTTTCAATCCTTGTGTACAGTTATTGATCTAAAAAAGAAACTTAATTTTAAATCATATTTTTTTATGAAAAATAGGATCTGCAGTATTTGTCAACAAAAGTATTAGAAGATGTGTATTTGGCAGAGTTGCAATTTCAAACTTCGTCAACTCGCAACAAAGTTTAAGGCCTGATAATATTAATTGCCAGAAATGTTTGAAACGACAATCGTAGAAATGTTTATTCAAAATTCAAAAATGTTCATTCAAAATGTGATATTCAAACACTACAAAATGGAAGTATTTAAAGGCGACTAAACCTAATTAGAGCGGCAAATTACAAATAAATGACAAAAATTAAGGCAAAAATAAAAAAAAAAGTTGAAATAGTGTAAAAATGGCATTTTTTTTGCCCGAAACAACCACAACCAAGTTAACCATTTGTCACGACGAAACTCTCTTCTTGAGTTTTGTGTTGATATATAATAATAACGATTTTGAAATTTGGATCAAAATGTTATGCCTAATTAAAGCTAGATCAACCGTGTGGGAGTCTGACGATCAATCCGCTCTAAATAATCTTCTACTACATGTTCCATATAAGTCCCCTAAAAACATGGCACTAAGTGGTTATCTATTTTTGGTTCTTTATTTGTTGAATGACTTTTGATTTGGTTATTTGATTTTTAGTATTTGTATATATGTGATACACGTGTGCAAACATATCAACGTTGTGTTATAATTTTTTCTTATTTATAAAAACACATGACATTAAAATAAGTAAATAATTTGACACATGACAGAAAATTAGAATTTTATTTGCCAGATAGGATTGACACATGAAATAATTTTAGATTATGTATCTTCTTTTTATATATTATTAGTATTTTCTACTCGTGCAATACATGGGATACATTAAAAAATGTTAAAATAAAGAAGAAAAAATATACTTAACTTAGAAATATAATATTTCAGATGATTTAGATGAATTTAATTAAAAAGTCATAATAGTTTATTCGGTATTATCTTGACTTAAAACTCCCAAGCTAAAAAATATTCCCTTTACAATATATATTTCCACAAAAAGAATATCAATATGAAAATGTTATCATATCATGTACAAGATATTAATTTAAATCAAAGTAGTTTTATAATTTATCCTCAATTTTAACTCCAAGTGTTAAAAAATATATTTTTAAAATATATAATTAAATACTTTACTTCATCAACAATAAGTTACATTCCAATTAGTTTTACTATGCTTTCTTGTAAATTTTTAATCTTGAGGATATTAATATATTTAAAATTTGTGTAACAAAACACACACACACACACACACACACACACACACATATATATATATATATATATATATATATATATATATATATATATATATATATAAAAAAATAAATTAATTTAGTTTCATATTAGTAAATTATGTCTTAATTAATTTTGTCATGTTTTCTTATAACGTGTTCAAACTCATGTGATGAAATATACACATATATAAATATTTTTAAACAATATATACTTGAACAATTTTGTTTTGAAATATTATTTTAATTAGGCTAAGAATCTTATTTGTCATTAATTTACTTTCTCTTAAAATAACTAAAATATTTATTTAAAAAGTTACCTTAAATAACAGTCAATCCTCCAATAATTTTGTCATAAAGATATTATTAAATTATAAATAATATATAAAACATATCTTTATTAATTTCATTATTTTTTTATAAAGAGTCCACTTCCATTATTTAGATAATGATACTTAAGCAAATTATTCAGATTGACAAGATATGTTATTAATTTTAAAATATTGACTATGGATTTTAAAATTTATAATATTATTAATTATTAATTACAATATTAGTGATTATTAATTATTAAATACATCTGAAGTGGCCATATTATTGTAATAAATATAATTATTACTTTGATATGAAATTGATTACAAATTAATGAAATATGTAAATTATGAAAGTACTAAATTTTTCTAATTTATGTTAAATAAATTTTTATTTGAATTTACATTATATAATTAATTCTGAAAGTATAAAACATGTATATTAATGTCAAATGACTATTAATGAATTATTAATGTCGACAAAGTATTATTTATGTTCAAATCCTTAGGAATATTTCTTTAAATTATTAAATCAATTTTCATAAAAATATTTCTTAGTGGATTATTAATTTATAACAAAGTATTAGTATAAAGTTGAATCAAATCTAATCACAAAAAAAAATGTTAAATTAGATCTCATTTCTTTATTAAATATGAATAAAAAATACCTCATTATTAGATGTGTCACGTAGAATATGAAAATATTTTCAATGCTTTTAAAACATGTTTTTAATCAACATAAAATGTGAATAAAAAAATTCCTTTTGTGATTCTTCTTTTGTGCATATTTGTTAATATTTTTTAAGAGATTGTAATAATAACAATTAACTTGATGCTTTAATTATTATCATATATCATGTCATAATTTATATTTATTTATTCATATATTTTGGTTTCTAATTTCATGGTAGAGTATTATTAGTTTACTAAATGAATTAATTTGGATAATAATTAGAAGAAATTCTACAATAATTACAAAAGTATACCAATTTCAAAGATCAGCCATTAGTGGTCTTTAACAAAGCAATAAAACTAAATGAAACCTAACAATTTTGTAGCCTCAGAACTCCTTTCCTCGAAACCTTTTTAGTTTCAGCTTCAACATCTCAATTTGCAGAGATCGAAACCCAATCTCAATTAAGAATTCTAAACTCTTTTTTTCTCATATGCACGAATCCTAACCTCAATTCACATCGATTAAGCGATTATCGTCAATCTAGTTCAGAGTAATTGTCGATCTCACTAGCTCATGCTCGATTGAGACTCCCAATTTGAAGTCGCTTCTCGTCACTACGTCAATCATTTCGCACTTCGCTTCTAATTTTGATCATCTTTGAACTTTCTAGTCGTTCGCACTTTGCTATTGCGTTCATATTTGAATTTTTTGGCACTTCACACTTTGAATTTTCGTTCATCTTAGAAGAGAGATCTTGTTTAGTAATTTCAGGCAATTCAAACTGTTTTTTCTGACAATTCGCACTTCAAGCACAACCCTGCATATTTCATAAAAGAAGTTATTCCTGAAAGAGAAGAATGATTATCGCAAGAGAAGAAGTTCCTCAACGACCAAAAAGTAATTCTTTTATTTCTTATCTTTTTTATTTTTATTTTTTATTTTGTTTTCTACTTATTGATTTTTTTAATATTTTATTTTATTTATTTTATTATTTAATTTTTGTACATATGGCACATCAAATCACATGTGATAAAAAATTAATATGTGGTAGAAAATTAACTATTCTAGATGACACATGTTAAGAAAATAAAACATATAATTTTTTATTGATATGACATATGACATGATTTTTAAGTCATATATCTTTTTTTTTTATATTATTATTATATTGATTATATATTATATATTATGTTATATTAATATATTGATTGATTGATTAATTGATAATAAATGTTAAAAGATAAATATATTGAAGTTGATATATGAAAATAATTTATAACATGAACAAATCACATAGTTGTATGATTTAAAAGTATATTTCAATTAATAAGTATTATCAAAATATTTTCTTATTAACTTTGGGATCCTTAATTAGTATCTTAATAAAATTGGAGCCTTCAATAGATGGATTTTAAAACTGAGGTTCTTCGTATAACACTTTTAGTATCCTTGCCCATTAAATCTAATGCTGTAATTGAAGCCACACAAAGTAAAAGAGGAAAGCATTAGAACTCGGCGGGTCCTACGTGATTTTCAGAGAGAAAATGAGGCAGCTTATGGTTAAAGTGACACTAGAGAGGGAAATGTCATTTGCACATAAAAAAGATTACATCATGTTTATATCTTGCTTGTTTGGAAAATAAAAGATAGAGAGAGTGTATTACAATGTATATTTTTCTTATTTTATTATTTGAAAAGAAAATAATATAAAAAATGGTAAAAAAAATATAATGTACAAATATTATTACTCATAACAAAAATATAAAATTCGTCAATGGAGCTCTGAGCTCACTTGGGTAATTTGCCAAATAATGGTTAGCCAAATAATGGGGTTCAGTTATTGATGGCACAAATACATACACTTCATCTAAGTGCTGGATGTTGAGATGTATCCCATTGTGGGTCTCTCGTCTCTGATCATGAACTAATGATGGGTTCCTATAAAAAGTACTCTAATTCTTAAGTTAGTTATTGTAAGAGATGAGGGAGCATAAGAGTGGAGGAAATGAAGTACCTCCTAGGGTGTCTTCCATGTTGCCACAAATAATATGGTTTATCCCTTGGTTGCCTGTGGAGTGGGTTTAGTGTAAATTTAGTCTAGTGAATTTTGGGCCTTTACCAATAACCATGACCCCTACAAAATAAATGCCTCCCAATGTGGCCTTGACCCATTTAAAAGGACTTGGATGAGTCGTTTTGTTTTAGATTGGAGCCATTATAAGTTTAAAAGTGTTGATACTTAAATTTGCCTAAGACATTTTTTAGTTTTGAGTGACATTTTTGTGTTAGATCCCAATGAGTCAAATATAGGATAAATAATAGAAAAATAAAGAAAAAAAGAAAAAGGGAAATAGGAAGAGGATTTTTTTTTTAATTTGAAAAGAGATGATAAAGTTTTAAGAGAGAGGATTTTATGAGATCTCATAAAAAAGCCAAGAGATAGAATGAGATACAGATAAATTTTAAAGAAAAGAACTTGAGCTAAAGGATAAGAAATAAGAAAGAGACAAAATATAAAGATAAGAGAGAGTTACAAACGACTAGAAAATAAAAAGGGGAATTTTAGGAGTGGTTCTATTGAAAGTGAGTATCTTGATAAGATTGCATCACCTGCTTGTATACCTATAAATAATTAAATATAGACACTAATGCTGTGTTTGTTTTAAGAGAAAATGAGAAGAGGGAAAATGAGAGAAGAGAAAATAGGTGGAAAAAAGCATTTTCTCTGGTTTGGATATAAGTAGAAAACAGGAGAGAAAGAAAAAAATGACCATGGGGTCCACTAAGTCATTTTTTTCGCTGAGTTGAGGAGAAAATTGACGCTATCCTTCTAATATACCTGCATTTGGTACGGTCTGTGTGTTTTTCACACTGTGACCAATGGACATGATGGGAAAAAATATATTTTTTTTAAAATTTCTTTAACAATGTAAAAGAAATAATTTTTAAATATTTTTTATATTTTCTTTCTTCTCATTTTCTCTTCATCCAAACAATCAATTTTTCTCTCTACTTTTATATCTATTTTCTCTCTTCCCTATTTTCTCTCTTCTCATTTTCTCTCTTTCTATTTTCTCTCTGCATCCAAACAAAGTATAAAGAATGAGAGAACATACATTCACCTAGAGAGAGATTTCAAAGGCGGGTTTTAATGTGCTCCACTTTGGTAAGCGGTGAACCGGTGGTCCATTGACTCAACCAGCTACAGTAAGTTCAAATAATTTATTGGTATTGTTTATTTTGTTTACAATATGGTCCCTTACGTTACAAAAATTTCACTGACTCCTTTTAATGGTATTAAATTCTGATCGTTGTTGGATCCATTGAAGCTGTTGGTTGGGTGAGTTGTGTTTTTGTGAGGGAGATCTGATTTCAAGTTTCACATACCACATGAAAACGAAAATGGGCCCTAAAATCTGCTCCTACTTTTATGATTTTCACTTATGTTCTTCCATTTTGAAAAGCTTGATGAGGAATATGGAAATTTGGGTTTATGTTGTAGAAAAAAAAAACTCGGGCTTCTTTTGTTGAAACATTAAACTATTAAAGAGTTGTGAAATTATGGTTGTCTGCATAGCATAGCATACCCAATCATTTTCTTCAATCTTCTCTTGCTGGAGCCAATAACCAACCTGTGCATGCAAGAAGGCAGAGAAAATTGCTTTTGAATCAAAGTTTTGTATTAATAAAAAAAAGCAAAACGTGCATTTTGATATTAACAATTCCAGTGTTGTTTGGATCATTAGGAATCTTTGGATGGGATTGGGATGATGAAGCTACATTTGGATCTGAAGGGCAGGGTGAGAGATTTTGGATCCAACTCGTAATGAAGGTGAGACGGTTGGGTCATTGTTCCAGGACTCTTCTTCTTTGTGTTTCTCTACTAATTGTTGCCATCACTGCCGGCAGTGGGTTCTATATTTTCCAACCACTTTATGCGAATTTTAATAACCAAAAACATTTTAACATGTCTCTTGAAGTATAAACAAGAACAAGATCCATGTAAAAATTTGAAAAAAAGAGAAAGGAATAGAAGGATTTTTCTTGAACCAGCATTTGCGTTCCCGTTGCCAATAGATGCGAGGAAGAGAAGAGAATCGGGGACAAGAGAATGGGGAGGGACTTTTTTGCAAACATTTTCTTTTATTTGTTAGGACTAATTTGTAAATGACAAGTTTAGAAAATTACCTCTTCAACAAGTTGCAGGTACTAAATGTTAGCCATTGATCTATTTTTCACATATCATTTATGGCTCCTACCATGTGGTGTATCGGTGCACCCTTGACTAAAGGATTCACAATAAAACCCACCGATTTTCAAAATACCAATAGAGATAGAGGGAGCAAGAGAGAAAGAACACAACAAAAGAGGGAATAGTATGAGGGAAAAGAGAGGAAGGCGAAGCCCATCTCCATCGCTACTACATCTGAAAAATCAAAACAAGAACACTTTTACATATATATCCGTATGATCTAGGAATTTCCTTTCGGGTCTAACTTTCTTTTCTTTATCATTTTCTGTGTGGTTGTCATCATCTCTTGTTTTTATTGTAGATTATGAGACTTGTGAATGCGTAATCAGTTTCTATCTTATTTTGTTTTGATTGTTTGTGCCAATATTGCAATACCAAGGTCATGCAATTTTGTAATCTTCAGCGTTGTGCTTTAAGATCGGAAAGGGAGGATTTAGAATCTACTAAATTTAATGGGTTTCATCAAGGGAGTTTGACCATGCTTACATGTGTCTAAAGATAAATATGGCCTAATGTTTTTGTTGGGTATATCTACATATGAATGTGATATTTATTTCTCTTTAGAAAGGTCTAGATTGACCAATCATAGAAAGTCTAAACAAATAACTGTTGTAAAATCGGTAAGCGCATCAAATCGTAAAAAATAATTAAATAGTGAAAAAAACTATTGTCTCACGAGGAATATATTGTCAATTATCAAGTTCGTTAAACTAACAATATCTAAGTTATCCAAAAAGTGAGAGTTGGCAAAAGCAAGAATAAAAACAATTAAAAGAAAATAATTAAAATTAAACAAAGTAAATTGAAGCAATCAAACAAGAGTTGAAAACAATAATGAAAAAATGTTAGGGTTCAGACTTCATTTGAACTCTTTAAATGCACATTCAAATATTGGTTTAAACATGTTCTATTTCAATGATTTATGGTTAATTCCTAAAATTAATAAATATTCAATCTCTTAGTATATTAATCATCTTATACTATTTAGAATTAATTAATCCCTTAGTCTAACCCAAATAGAAAGGCATTATCAAGAACGAGGGAATTAAAAGAAAGACAACATAACCCACAACGTCTATTCCTAGCGATTGCAAAAATTATGGTGTTTATCACTAGTACTAGGCTTATGCAAATTTTCCTAAATTATACATTAACTCAAAAAAATCATTCCAAAATTGATCAGATTTAGAAAAGTATTAAGAATAGAGATAAACACGTAAATCATGAAATAGAAACTTGCATTAAATCCATAAAAGAAGTTACATCATTCAAGTATCAAGATCCATCGTCCCCCTAATGAGGGAAAGTTAGTTACACATAAGGAAAGAACAAAACAAAGGAAAGAATATGACAAACTTCATTGATAATTAGTGTAAAGGTTGAAGAAAATTCCTAATCTTCAAGCCTTGATGCAACCACGCCAAATTAGGGTTAAGTTGTCTTGATGATTGCTGCAGTGTGTATTGAAATTTGGCGTAACTTTCTATTTATAGTAAAAAAAATCTTGTGATGTTATGCGTCTAGCACCTGAGCGCTAACTTATTAGAGAGCAATTTCCCATAATGCACACGCCTGAGTGCTGGCTTCCTTAGAGATCACAAAGCATTCTGTTAGATGCGCGCTTTGGCATTGAACTCTGGCGCTGAGACACCAGAAAGAATCCCTCGTTCTACCAAGCGCTGGCTCTTGAGCGTTGAATAACCATAGAGCATTTTTTTAGCATTCCTTCCCTATGATCAACCCAATCTTCATCCCTATGCATATACCTATCAAAAACACAAAAAAATACGAAATAAGAAAAACAATTTAAAATAATAAAAACATGATAAACTTAAGGACAAAACTAAATTAAACAGATCAAAGGAGAATGAAAAACCCATAATTTGAACCTTAAAAATATGAATTTTTAAAGGTTCATCACTCCCCTAAATTTAAGATTTTGCTTGTCCTCAAGTAAAAAGAAAAAGAAATAAAAATGTAAAAAGAAAGAAAAATCCTTTTGGCGGCCGACAACTATAGACATCCCCCTACAAAGGCTACGAACTCAGGTAGGTACTTAAGCTGACTCAACATGCAAATCAAAACATGACATTGCCAGAGAATGAACATCATATATAACCTCATAAACTGCTCCAAAATCTCAATTTAAGGAATCACACATGTAAAATCCAATTATCATAATGCTCTCACATGCAATTTTCATATATAAATGACTTCCTATAAGCATGAATGAAAGACCAATTCACAATGAAGTTCAAACCCAGATAAGTTTATAAAAATGCAAACGTACATTAAACCTACATCCATAAGGTTGTTTTTCATCTCTCTCTCCACTAATGTAAACAACACAAAACCAAGGATCAATAGGGTCTTTATGAGCTTGTAATGATAGGATAGGGATATGGTTTAAAAAAGAAAATGATAAGATAAATAAAACAAGGATTGAAATACATGGTCATGCATACTCCGCAATCCAAGCCTCAAAATATTAAACAAGTGCACAACAGAGTATCCTAATTCATCAATTTAACTTGAATATTTTCTTCTTTTTCTTTTTTTTTTTTAACTGTCTACCCCCAAACTTACTTCTTTGCAATACTTTGGATGGACGTTCTCTTTTCTCTTTCCTTTTTTTTTAATCACAAGCTCCTCAAATAACTTATGCACAGAAGGATTAAGGCTTGAATAGTAAAACAATACAAGACATACATTTAACAAAGAGTAAGAAAAAGAAAAAAAAATTATATGGATATGAGAAAGAAATATGTGGGTAAAAGAAAAGAAAATAAGGTCAAACATATGCAAGGCTGCAAAAAGAGACCTAAGGATACACTGTGTCAACAAGTTGGCTTGAAAGACTCAAATGGTCTAAAGAAGGCCCTTATTATTTCCCTGGTCATACATGCATCATTCATGATTTCGCTTTAAGAAAGAATCTATCAACTTCTAGATACAAGTCATCCATGCAAATGCAATCCTATAAACTTTCTCTAAATTTGATATGCAATCATATTTCCAAGGTCTATTTAATCTAAAGATAGGAAGCACAAACATGCATAATCAAAGCAATAGAGATCAATATAATTCTTGGATTCTCATGTGATATCCTAGAAAAGAAATCAATTCACAATTTAACTAATTATATGATACTCAATTCAAAACATTGGCATGCCTAACTATAACAAAATGACTCAAGACCAAAAAACCTAATCAAATATCAAAGAAAAGAAAAAAATAAAACAAAACAATGAAATTACCTTCCCCCAAACTTTAAAATAAACATGTTGCCCTCACTATTCACATCAATAGCAAATGCAATTATCAATCAAGAACAAAAAGGCAAAATAATAAAAGTGAGGGTAAAGAAAGGCCCATTGTTTTGGCAAGAGGTCAATCTAGCTCATCATCATCATTATTCTCCTCTTCATCTTCTTCACTGAAGTTAATGTTAGTCATGATCTCCTTGTTAGTCATAGGACCTAGAGTTGCAGTGTCTAAGTTCAGGTGCTCTGCTATATCGCGCAACAATTGGATAGTGTAGTTGATTTTCCTCTGGTTTTAATGTTGCACATGCTCTAATCTATCCATTCTTTGCACTAGGGTAAGCACCCTACGAGGTGTCCTCACTGCTGGGCCTGAAGGTGCAGGAGCTTGAGGTGCTGGGGCTGCTTGATCCTCTTTATAATACCTCTTAATAACTGATGCTGTGATTGGAATTGTAGGTTAGATGAGTTGATCATCAAAAATTTGTATACCTTTTTCAGAACATAATCTTGAAATAAGCAAAGGGTATGGCAAGCTCCCAAAAGTTTCTTAAGCTGCCATTTGCATATTAAATGCAATGACCCTTCTGATATCCACAACACTACTAGATACAATCGTGAAGACAAGCAAGGCCCTCTTAACTGGCACTTTAGAAGTGTTGGAGTAAGGAAGAATGTTAGCTTGAGCAAAAGTGCACCACGCCCATGGAATTAGTTTGAAATCAACTTTCTTCAAAAATTTGGGTTGGTTTTTGTTGTCCAACGCCCATTGTGCACCTTCCTTGCACAACACTTTGAGTACAAGGTTTGCATCCAAGGGCTCCCTCCACAAAGCATGATAATCACACTAGCCCGGGTACTCATATTCTTGATCAAAGTAATCGTTCAGCACATTTTTACTGAATTGTATAGGTATCCCCCTCACTATGTTGTGATGTATGTTCCCGTTAGGGGGGTCAGCAAAAGCATTAGCATAGAATTCCCAAACCAACATCTGCGATCCCGGGTCTAGAATTTGACATAATTTGCCCCAGCTTCTGTTTATAATTTGTGAACGAATTTCTGGATATTCGTTCTCTTGTAAAACAAGCCCCCGCTCCCGAACGAAATTCCTTTTCAATAATGCATTAGTAAACCTTTTTTCATGAATTTCGGATTGGAAACGACTCACATCAAATGAAGAAGAGCTAGAGCCTTCTTCAGTAGGGCCTCTTCTTCTCTTAATCGGTGGCATTATGAACTCCTGAAAAACACAAATGAAGGAAAACAAATGAGTATCCCTCTGGAAAAATTCACAAATCAAAGCAACTAGATTAGATAACACAAACAATGCCTGCCAAAAGAAAAACAAAGTCAACAGCCAAAATTAATTCAATTCTCCTCAATCAACAGCCAAAACCAATGGAATGCCATATTCACCAATATCTCACTTGATTCAAAATATGATAGCAAATAAAAATTATGTAACATGTGAACATTTTAGCAGACCAGAAAAATTGGTCCAACACAAACAAAATTCACAACAGTCCAAGACCAGCCAATTTCAAAAAGAAATTCTTTAATTCCTATTTTCCCAACAGTCCAAGATATTAACATAATCAGTATGCCAAGTCAAAATTCCAAATTCACTGAGCAATTAATCCACATAGTAATCCATTATTATTGCAGCAATCAAATCACCAAATCAGCATATTTCCAACAATACCCAAAATATGAATATAATCAATTATGCACAATAATGAGTCCAATTGTACCATCAAAAACCAATAATTCCAGCATATGCACTTACCATTCACTTCCAATCAACTAATTTGTAAGACTTATATCAATTAGCATCTACAAATTAACCCAATTTTGCCTAATTTCACATTTTTCCCCAAAAATTCCCAATTCAAAAACCCTAAAGCAATTAAGATTTAGGATTCATGAATATACCTGAATAAGTGAAAAATTGAAAGAAGAAGGGGAGAAAATGGAGTGGGTTCATGGTGAAAACACACCACGCAATGTAAGGACGTGAATGGTGATAAATCTCCCTTCTTGAACGTGTACAAACAACAAATATGAAAATAATGATGCAAGATGGAGAGAAAAATTCAAGCTAAAAGCCTTGGGGAAATGATCTTTGAGAGGATTTGAGAGAAAAATCTGAGAAATCTAAGAGAATGAAAGCGTTCAGCGCTTGAGCACTAAGAAAGTAGTGTTTAAATGGCCATATGCCTTTCGCGCGCCTACGCGCTCGCAGCGTTGAGTTTCCAATGCTTAAGCACTGAATTTAAAACAATTCTGCCAAATGCGCGCTTTGTTACCAAGTGGCCTCAAACTCAAAAGGGGGGTGAATTGAGTTTATGAAATATTTTCGCAAATCTCTTGCAAAGCACTTGTTTATCAAATTTTCGTTGAAGCAATTGTTTAATTGAAGTGAATAGATAAATGCGATTGAATGAATCACTTACAAATAAACAACCTAAGATAGAAAATATTCAAGCAAAGCTAGATAACAAACTCAACTCAAGCATATATAATTAAAGCATAAAGTAAAGAGATAGAGTTGAGAAGAACAAACACAAGGATTTATCCTGCTTCAGCCACCCCTTGTGACCTACGTCTAGTCCTCAAGCAAACCACTCGAGATTTTTCACTAAACTTCAAGCTTGAACGGGTGCTTGAAAACCTTTACACAATAGAGCACTCACCACACCTTGAGATACCTCACCATTTGTGCTTGAGCCTCAAAATAGGGATATCTCACCCTTTTCACTAGATGGATACCTTACCTCCTTTACAACATTTGAAGGATATCTCACATTTTACAATAAGGGATACCTCACCCTTTACAACTTTGAGAGATACCTCACTCTCTTTTCTATAGAGGGATACATCACCTTCTTCACAAAGAATCAAAATGTATATAAGATGAAACTCTTATAAGAGTAGATTACACAAATAGAAGCCCTATAATGCTCTTCAAGAATTTCTCAAATATGTACAAAAAATATAGCACAAGTGATTTAATGATGATTCACAAATTAGAGTGATTGAAAGATGTTTATCAATTGTTGGTTAGCCACAAATGATACCCCAAGATGTGTATTTATAAGTTTTTAGATCAATAGAGTCGTTGGGGGCTTTAATGGGCAGCATTAAATGTATCAAATATAGCCGTTGGGCACTGTCAGAATGCTGGTAATTGATTACACACTTTTGGTAATCGATTACATGGCTGTATGATCGTGTTCTTGGCTTTCTGGGTAGGATATAATCGATTACCAACCTTGTGTAATCGATTACATGGCCTCTACTAGACTTGTAATCGATTACCTCACTTGGTGTAATCGATTACAAAGTTTCTGCCATGCTTATAATCAATTACATGCTTAATGTAATCGATTACAACATATGTGTAATCGATTACCTTGCCCTTTCAACAAATTTTTCAAGCCCAATTAAGTCTCCAGGCTATTTTTAACATTGGGAAACTTGAACTAAACAAGATTTACAAATGTTTAACATAATCCAAGATTGAAATCAACATTTCTTTAAAATATGAACTTTGAAAAACAAGTTGATTTAAGAGATCTATGAAAAACCATTTGAATATAATTGAGATACCTTGAGAGCATTTCACATTGATGTTCTAAGACCTATATCTAATATATCTCTTTTGATCTTGGTCTTCTTCTTTTGGTCTTGGTCTTCATCTTGACTTTGTTATCATAAAAAATTATTTGACATGCTTCAAGACATAAGCATTCATATTCTCCCTTTTTTTTATGATGACAAAATAAACATCGAAAAGAATAAAAATATTTGTATTTATTTATCTATCAGAGATTAAGCACAACTCTCCTCGTAATGTATGCATGAGATAGGATAAATGATTTTCATGTAAAAGTGCAAAGCTCCCCTGTACGCATGCAACATATTTCACTAATCTCTCCCCTGTTGGCATTATCAAAAACAACATAAGCATTCAACATTGTATAATCATTTCAGCCCAACAGGATCAATATCAGAGTATAAACAGTTTAGCACGTCAATATGTGATACCAATAGCAAATGCATATGAAAAAAAAATCTTAGATAGTATTTATCATTTATGCCAATAGAATTTAGAGTCATACACAAGAGCAAATGGGGTTAGATAAAGATTAAGCATAAGGAAAGCATCATGAAAGAACAGAACATCAAGATTAAGCAAAATTATGAAAAATAAGGCTTTGTAATCGATTACCCTTTTATTGTAATCGATTACACACGTTCTGTTTTCCTTGTAATCGATTACAAAGTTTGTGTAATCGATTACATGCTTTCTAACTTGGTTTGGAACGCTTGGCAGAGTCTCTGTAATCGATTACAAAGGTCTTGTAATCAATTACTAGATTACTAAAACTCAGATTTTTCATGGTAAATAGTACAGGCTCAATTTCAAACCTTTTAAATTAGTTCCAAAACATCTCAAATCAATTTCAAACATCATACAAGCATATAATCTAATCAGATTATGATCCAAAACCCATATTTATGCAAAAACATCACTTTTACCAAGAATTACACCCTTTTAATGGATTAGTGAAGTTTTTGAGCTTTTTGAAGGTCTTTAACATGATGAAGAAGCTTAAACACAAAGTTATGCAGCAAAATGTCATAATTATGCAGCAATATGCATCACAATAGCACATTATCTAGCAAATCAATGTGTTATGCAGCAAAGATTCATTGTGCAGCAAAAATTAAGTGCATGATTGATCCAAAGAGCCAAGTTCAAAGATATTTTCATCAAATATGTCATTTCAAACAAGAAGTGAACTTATCTAGCATATTATCACATATAGAGATTTTTCAAAATGTAAGGTTAGAAAAATACTACTCTAAGACAAGTTAAAGCATATCACAAGTCTCTACTTATCCAAAGGTTTCAAGTCCAAGCTTCTAGGAGACAAGGAAGAGAACTTGGAGTATTTTCTGATCTTATGCTTGCAGCAGCCACTTTTGATGTTCCAAATTTAGTTCTTGGTCTTCAAGTACACCTACAACACATTTCATTTTTTGGCTTTTGGTACCCAAGTCTTCGTAGGTCCTTGTGTGTTAGTTTTTGGCAAAACGCCTTTGGGAACCCAAACCATTTTAGTCCCTATCTTGTTATTGATATTCTTCCTCACATTACAAGTTGATGCACTATGTCCTTTCTTGCCTCAATGAAAACACTTTATAAAAGGACTTGTTGATATACTTGAGGGAACAAAGAAATTCTTGTAAAGTTTCTGTTGATTTTTGGGATTGTACCCTAAATTAGCCTTTTGAAACACACATCTTTATTTCTCTAGTAACATATTCAAATTGTCCCTTCCCAATGTAAATTTTGCAAGTGTATTTTTCAAATCCTCAATTTCATTTTCAAATACTTTACATGATGAGCAAGAAAAGGATGTAAATATATTATCAAGTGGTAAACATGTTATGCATGAGGAATTTGTATCAATAAGTCCAAGAGTTTCATTTTTAATTTTAAGTTCTTCAATTTCCTTGTTTAAAATTGAGATTTTGTTTTCAAAAGAGGAAATTGTTTTCTTGGATGATGAAATAAGTTTTACAAGTCTCATAGATTCATTATCCAATTCTTCAAATGCATCTTGCAATTCATCATAGGAAAGGGAAGAATTTGATTCAAAATTTGAGGATGTTACCTCTATGTCATCTTCATCTTCCTCTTCTCCTCTAGCCATGAAACATAAATTGACTTTCTCATTATCCGAGCTATCAGTTGAATCCATGTCATTATCATCCCAAGCTATGTAGGATCTTCTTTCCTTCCTCTCCTTTGAGGACCTCTTCTCATACTTTTTCGTTTTCTTTTGATAGATTGGGTACTCCATCTTCATGTGACCCAATTCTCCACATCCATAGCATTTAGGAGTGGATGAAGTTCCTTCCCCTTTGTAATAGACATTCTTTTGGGGAAAGAGAGGTCTTCTTTGAGCTTCATTCTTCTTGAAGAATCTTCTAAATTTCTTTATTAGTAGGCCAAGATTCTCTTCACTAATTTCCAAGTCATCTCCATCATCTTCATCATCATCATTGATCAAAGAGGAGGTGGTCTTGAGAGTAATTTCCTTTTTTTTCTTGTCAAGCTCCTCATTTTGGTTGAGTCTACTCAATTCCAATTCATGTTCTTGAAGCTTGCCAAAAAGTGTGGCTAGGGTCATGGTTGAGAGATTTTTTGACTCTGTAATAGCCATCACTTTAGGTTGTCAATGCCTACTCAAACATCTCAACACTTTATTAATAAGATCTTCATTAAGAAAAATCTTTCCTAATGAAGCAAGATGATTTGTAACATGTGTGAATCGTTTTTGCATTTCTTGAATGCTTTCACCTTAGTTCATTCTAAAAAGTTCATACTCATGAGTGAGAGTATTTATCCTTGATCTTTTCACTTCACTAGTACTCTCATGAGTTACTTGTAAGGTGTCCCACATTTCTTGGGCATATTTACAATTTGAGAATCTAAAGAACTCATCATACCCCAAAGCTGTGGTAATGATATTTTTGGCTCTCAAATTATATTGGACCTTCTTTTTATCATCATCCGTCTATTCACTTCTTAGTGTATTAATTTTTACACTATTTACAACTTGTGTGGGGACAAAAAGACCATTTTCAATAGTATCCCACACATCTAAGTTAATAGTTTCAATAAAAATTTTTATTCTTTCTTTCCAATAAGCATACTCATCCCCATTGAAAAAGGGAGGTCTATAAAGAGAAGAACTTTCGGAAGAAAAATCGTTTGAAGCCATCACTCTCTTGAAGCTGCTAAGCTCTTTATACAAGAGTCTAGCTCTGATACCACTTGTTACCAAGTGGCCTCAAACTCAAGAGGGGAGGTGAATTGAGTTTATGAAATATTTTCGCAAATCTTTCGCAAAGCACTTGTTTATCAAACTAAACTTCAAGCTTGAACGGATGCTTGAAAATTTTTACACAATAGAGCACTCACAACACCTTGGGATACCTCACCTTTTGTGTTTGAGCCTCAAAATAGGGATACCTCACCCTTTTCACTAGAGGGATACCTCACCCCCTTTACAACCTTTGAAGGATACCTCACCTTCTTTACAACAAGGGATATCTCACCTTTTACAACTTTGAGAGATACCTCACTCTCTTTTCTCTAGAGGGATACCTCACCCTCTTCACAAAGAATTAAAGCGTATATAAGATGAAACTCTCACAAAAGTAGATTATACAAATTGAAGCCCTATAATGCTCTTCAAGAATTTCTCAAATATGTACAAAAAACATAGCACAAGTGATTTAATGATGATTCATAGATTAGAGTGATTGAAAGATGTTTCTCAATTATTGGTTAACCACAAATGATGCTCCAAGATGTGTATTTATAAGTTTTTAGATCAATAGAGCCATTGGGGGCTTTAATCGGCAGCATTAAATGTATCAAATATTTATAAGTTGGGCACTGTCAGAATGCTGGTAATCGATTACACACTATTGGTAATCGATTACATAGTTGTATGAACGTGTTCTTGGCTTTCTGGGCAAGATATAATCAATTACCAGCCATGTGTAATCGATTACATGGCCTCTGCCAGACTTATAATCGATTATAAGGCTTCTGCCATGCTTGTAATCGATTACATGCTCAATGTAATCGATTACCATCTCTTTGTTTAACTTGTAATCGATTACAACATATGTGTAATCGATTATCTTCTCCTTTGAACACATTTTTCAAGTCCAATTAAGTCTTTAGGCCATTTTTAACATTGGGGAACTTGGACTAAACAAAATTTGCAAATGTTTAACATAATCCAAGATTGAAATCAACATTTCTTTAAAATATGAACTTTGAAAAACAAGTTGATTTAAGAGATCTTTGAAAAATCATTTGAATATAATTGAGATACCTTGAGAGCATTTCACATTGATGTTCTAAGACTTATATGTAATATACCTCTTTTGATTTTGGTCTTCTTCTTTTGGTCTTGGTCTTCATCTTGACTTTGTTTTCATCAAAAATCATTTGACATACTTCAAGACATAAGCATTCACACGCTTGAGCGCTGAATTTACAGCGCCTGGACGCTTATAACGCTTGAGCGTTATGTAACCAACGCTCAAACGTTAGCTCAGTTTTTTTCTTCACTTTTGGGAAAATAAAAACTTAAAGAAAAATAACAAAAATAAAAACAACTAAAACAAAATAATAAAGAAAAATAAAATGAAAAGAAATTTGGGTTGCCTCCCAAAAAGTGCTTGTTTAACGTCATTAGCTCGACGTTACCTATTCTCAATCAGGTTGGCTGAGTGCCTGAGAAGACTTCTATCGATCAAACTCGCCTCCCCAGTAGTACTTCAATTTGTGACCATTGACTTTGAAGCTTCTTCCTGAACAAGGTTCTATGATTTTAATTGATAAAAAAGGAGAAACTTCTTTAACTTAGAATGGGTCTGACCACTTGGACTTCAATTTACCTAGAAATAACTTCAACCTTGAGTTAAATAATAACACTTGCTGACCTGGTTCAAACTATCTTGAAATGATCTTTCTATCATGCCACATCTTTATTCTTTCTTTATATAGACGAGCATTATCATAGGCTTCATTTCGAAACTCGTCCATCTCATTCATCTGTAACAACCTTTTTTCATCTGCAGATGTCATATCAAAATTTAGAAACTTAATTATCCAAAATGCTTTATATTCAAGTTCCACATGGAGATGATATGATTTTCCAAAGACCAGCCTATATGACATACCAATGGAAGTCTTATATGCAGTCCTGTATGCCCATAATGCATCATTTAACTTTAGTGACCAATCTGTTAGCCATGGCAACCATCACCCAAAAGGGGGATGAATTGAGTGAATTCAATTTTTTTAAAAAAACTTTGAGAATTTATGCATTTTAATATTTTTAATTAACACATGCAGCAAAATAAGTTTAATAAAAATACAACTATTGTAGATTACCTAAATACAACTTAAGTTATGAAATAAATCAAGCAAATAAGCTAAATGTCAAATTCAACTCAAGCATATATAATCAAAGCATAAATGTAAAGGAGATAGAAACACTTTGAAAACTTTTATCAAACACTTGAAAAGCAATTTTCTTTGAAGCTATTTATCGATTAAAATGAATGAATAGAGAAGATAAAAAAATACACTTGTAAATGAACAACCCACACAGAAAGTATTCAAGCAAATATATGAAATTAAAACACAAATATAAAGGAGTTTGAGTTTAGAGAAGCAAACAGAATGATTTATCCTGGTTCAGTCACCAACCACTTGTGGCCTACGTCCAGTCCTCAAGTAACCAACTAAGATTTTTCACTATTAATGCAAGCTTGAACAGGTGCTTGCTACCATTACAGACTAGAGCGTTCCTCACACCTTGGGATACCTCACCCTTACAATTTCTCTAAGGGATACCTCACCCTCATTACAATTTCTCTAAGGGACACCTCACCCTTGTTACAAAGAATCAAAAACTAGAAGAAAGAAGAAACTCTCTCAAGAGTATGTATTACAAATTGAAGCACTATGAAGCTCTTTTAGAATATCTCGAATTTTGGCGAAAAGAGTACAGGAAATAGTTAAAAATATGAAATACGAATCAAGGCATGAAAGAATTATTTCAGATAGTTAGGTGTATGTAAAAGATGACCCAAAACCATGTATTTATAGTGCTCTTGAGAAAATAGTTGTTTTGTATCCTTTAATATCACATTAAAGTCTCTGAAAAATAGCTGTTGCATATTCTGGGTCGTGTTTATTCGAATAACCCTTTGGTTATTCGAATAAATAGTCAAAAACATATTCTGGAACGTTTTATGGGCTGTGTTATTCGAATAACCCTTTGGTTATTTGAATAAATCTTTAAAAACATATTCTAGAACGTTTTTTGGAGTGTGTTATTCGAATAACACATCCTTTATTCAAATAAACCACTCTGATTTTGAAAATTGACTTTAAATGATCATAACTTCTTCATTTCTCATCCGTTTAAAGCAAATGACCACTCATTGGAACGAACTTTGAGTCTATTTTCAAATGGAATAAGTTTCAGAACAAAACTCAAAGTATTTTGAAAGTTATGATCAAAAGAGTAACTAAAGATGCTTTTCTAAGATGCTTTTCAATTCCCTATTAGAAACATCTACTTGACTACTTGACTGGGGATGATAGGAAGTGACTGTCTTATGTTTAACACCAAACTTGCTCAAAATAGCCTCAAATTGCCTATTACAAAAGTGTTTTCCACCATCACTAATTATTGTCCTAGGGAAGCTAAATCTAGTAAAAATATTCTTTTTAATAAACCTGACAACCACCCTAGCATCATTAATTTGTGTGGCAATAGCCTCCACTCATTTAGAGAAATAATCAACAGTTATCAAAATAAATTGAATAGAGAGTGAGGAAGGGAAAGGGCCCATGAAATCAATGTCTCATATATTAAACAGCTCCACTTCCAAAATATTATTGAGAGGCATCTCATGTTTTCTGAAAATACCACCAACTCTTTGGCACCTGTCACAGCTTTCAACAAACTTGTGAGCATTTTTAAACAAATGTAGGTCAATAGAAACCAAATTATAATACCTTTGCTGTAGTTCTATTGCTTCCAAAATGACCTCCATAATCAAAACTATGACAGAGCTACAAATTGTTTGGAACTTCTTCCTCAGACACACATCTTCTCAATATACCATCAGCACATATTTTTAAAAGGAAAGGTTCATCACAAATATAATTCCTGACATCACAAAAAACTTTTTCTGATGTTGTCATGTGAAATCTGATGGAATAATTCAATTTGCCTTATAATTTGTAAAATCTGCAAACTAAGGAAACATTTGTACAACAAAAAGTTGTTCATCTGGGAACTCTTCCTTAAGAGGTACATGTTCTTCTTCTGAATCTCCTCCATAAGTGATCCTTGACAAGTGGTCAACTATCGAATTCTTTGTTCTTTTCTTGTCCTGAATTTCCAAATCAAACTCCTGTAAAAGTAGAATCCATCTGATGAGCCTAGACTTTGCATCCCGTTTAGTCAAGAGATATTTCAAAGCTGCATGGTCAGTATAAACAATAACTCTTGACCCAACCAAATAAGAACGAAATTTACCAAATGCAAAGACTACAACAAGTAATTCTTTTTCTGTGGTGGCATAATTAAGTTGTGCCTCATTCAAAACTTTACTAGCATAATAAATGACATACAAAACTTTATCTTTTCTCTGTCCTAAAACAGCACCCACAACAAAATTACTTGCATCACACATTAACTCAAATGAAAAATTCAAATCAAGAGCAGTAATTATAGGGGCAGAAACAAGTTTGCTTTTCAAAAGATCAAATGCATGTAAACAATCATCATTAAAAATAAATGGTGCATCTTTAACAAGTAACTTGCATAAAGTCTTAGTAATCTTGGAGAAGTCCTTTATGAATCTCATGTAAAAGCCAACATGCCCAAGGAAACTTCTTACTCCCTTAACATTGATGGGAGGGGGTAGTTTCTTAATAACCTCAACCTTTGCTCGATCAATCTCAATACCCCTCACAGCAATGCGATGACCTAAAACAAAGTCATCCTGTACTATGAAATGACATTTCTCCTAATTTAAAACCAAGTTAGTTTCTTGACATCTTTTGAAAACCAAAGAAAGGTTAGAAAGACAAGCATCAAAAGAAGAGCCAAAGATAGAAAAATCATCCATAAAAATTTCAACAAACTTTTCAATCATATTAGAGAAAATAGAAAACATACACCTTTGAAAAGTTACGGGAGCATTGCATAATCCAAAAGGCATCCTCCAATATGCGAAGATTCCATATGGACAAGTAAAAGTTATCTTTTCCTGATCCTGAAGTGCCACCAAGATCTGATTATAATCAGAATAACCATCTAGAAAGCAATAATAGGTGTGACCCGCTAGTCTCTCTACCATCTAATCAATAAATGAGAGGGGAAAATGATCATTCTGTGTTGCACTGTTGAGCCTCTTATAGTCAATGCACATTCTCCAGTTAGTGATTGTCCTTGTGGGGATGAGTTTATTCTTTTCATTAACTATCATTGTCATCCCTCTTTTCTGTGGAACAACTTGAACTAGACTGACCTACGAATTGTCTGATATAGGATAGATAATGCCTGCATCATAAAGCTTCATCACTTCCTTCCTTACCACTTCCTTCATGGTGGGATTCAGTCTTCTCTATGGTTGCACCACTGGCTTGTAGTCATCCTCTATTAAGATCTTGTGCATGTAAATAGTAGAACTGATGCCCTTAAGATCATCAATGGTCCACCCAATAGCTGACTTATGCTATCTCAAAACTCTTAAAAGCTTATCTTCTTCTTCAGAACTGAGTTCCACGTTTACGATCACTGAAAAGTATTGTCTCACCAAGAAATGCATATCTGAGATTAGAGGGAAACTGCTTCAATTCTGGCTTGAGTGGCTCCTGCTTATCCTCAATCTCCTTCTTCAATTCTTCTTTCTGGAAGTTAGAATGATAAACGATTGGCTAAGCTTCTAAATTAGCTATGCACTTAGATATCTCTGGTGTTGTCTTTGCATAATCATCCACTGAAACTTTTGAATTTACCAACACCAATTCAAGTGGACATGTAGGAATGCTTTGCTTAAATGCTTTATCAACCATTGAGTCAATTATGTCCACTCTAAGGCACTATTCTTCCTCTACATGATGTTTCATTGCATCAAGAATACTGAATGTGACCTTCTCATCATGCACTTTCAACATAAGCTCCCATTGTTGCATATTAATCAATATTTTTCCAATTTTTAAGAAAGGTCTACCTAAAATGAGATGAATGTCTACATCCCCTTCCATATCAAGGACTACAAAATCAGCTGGAAAGATGAATTTATTCACCTTAACTAACACATCATCAACTATACCATAAGGATGCTTGATAGAACGATCTACTAGTTAAAGAGAGATCATTGTTGGCTTCACTGATTCAATTCCTAGCTTATGCATAATGGATATAGGCATGAGATTGATACTTGCCCTAAGGTTACTAAGAGCTTTTCCAATAGTAAGCTTACCTATGGAGTAATGAATAGTAAAACTAGCTGGATCTTTCAATTTAATGGGTAGTTTCCTTTGAATTATCGCATTGCATTCTACAGTAAGTATCACTATCTCATCTGCTTTTAGCTTCCTTTTCTTTGACAACAAGTTCTTCATGAATTTAGTATATGAGGGCATCTGCTTAAGTGTTTCAGCAAAAGGAATATTTATCTGTAATTTCTTTAAGACTTCTAAGAACTTGAAAAATTGCCTCTCTTGATTCTCTTTCCTTAATCTTTGAGGGTATGGAAGTCTAGTATACAGTGAAGGATCAATTGTTTTCTTCAGCTCTAAGTCTTTCTTTTTCCTCGGCACTCTCGATTGTTCCTCTCTAACTTCAACCTCTTTATTATCATCCTGAGACAAGACCTCTTCAATTGGAACTTCATTACTTCCACTCTGATTTCCTAAAGATCCATATGCTTCTTTCTTGTCTTCCTCTAAAGTCTTACCACTTCTTAAGGTGATTGCCTTACATTGCTTCTTAGGATTCACCAAAGTATCATTGGGCAAACTGCTTAGAGGTCTTTCTTGAAGCTGTTTCACTATTTATCCCACTTGATTCTTAAGACTTCTAATAGCAACCTCATGATTCTTGTAATTGGTCCTCGATTCCTCTATAAAAGTTGAAGTCTGTTGCACAAAAACAGAGGTCTGTAGAGAAATTTTCTCCATTGCAATCTCAAGAGGAGACTTCTATTCGGGTTGAGCATTCAATGGAACAACCTGATTCTTCCAAGAGAAATTGGGATGATTCCTCTAGCCTGGATTGTAAGTATTAGAGTAAGGGTTACCTTGTGGCCTTAAAAGGTTTCCCATATAGTTCACCTGCTCTGGAATGTTGACACCTGAATTCCCTGCCTCACATTGACCATAACTCATGGTTGCCTTCACAAAAATCGCAAGTCAGCCTTGGTGATTAACTGAATTTATCTATAAAGTACCAACTTGCTTAGTGAGGTTGACAATGTATTGCATCATAGTTTTATTTTGTGCAAGTAGAGCATCAACAACGCCAAGCTCTAATACTCCTTGTTTGACTGTGAATCTTCCACTAGGAACTTGATACTTATTAATGGCCATGGTCTCAAACAATTTTTGGGCCTCCTCTGGAGATTTTATGTTTATAGACCCATCTACAGTTGCATCAGCCATAGCTCTAGTAGATGACTTAAACATTATAAAAGATGTGTACTTACTACCAAACTTTGAAAGCATGATGAAGATATTTTCTAAGCAGCTCCTTAAATCTTTCTCATGCTTCATAGAGAGATTCTCCTTGGTTTTGAGTAAAACAAGCAATCTCACTCCTTATCTTCATGAACATCGATGGAGGGAAATACCGAGTGAGGAATTTACTAACTAGATCATCCCAAGAGGATATACTTCCTTAAGGTTGGACTTGTAGCCAGCTCTTGGCTTTATCTCTTAAACAAAATGGAAAATGTTGTAACTGTATGACATCATCACTAGCTCCATTATACTTGATAGTATCATAGAGCTACAAGAAATTAGTAATGTGCAAATTGGGATCTTCTGCCTGATCTCCCCCAAACTGATTCTGTTGCCCTAGCTGTAGAAGGGCTGATTTAATTTCAAAATTGTTTGCTTGAATAGCAGGTCGCACAATACTAATTGAGACACTTTCAGAAAATGGAGTGACATAGTCACCCATAGTGCGTCTTATCTGTGCAATATTATTCTCAGTTATATTTTCTTCTTCAATTCCTTTTCCTTCTCTTAATACTTTTCTGATTGCTCTTTCTATTCTTGTTATCTCTGGATCAAAAAGTAATTCTTCCGACTCCAAAGAACCTTGCATAAACAAACAAACAAGCAAACCAGCGTGAAGTAAAGAAAAGAAAATAAAAATAAATGACTAATAAAAATAAACCAAGAAAACAAAAAAATGAAGGAAAATAAATAAATTAAAAAAAAGTTAAATAAAAAAAAATAATTGTCTAAAAATAAAATTAAACAAAATAAAATAAACGCCTAAATTAGTGCTCTTTTAACTACTACTTAATATTGACAATTAATAATCCCTGACAACAACGCCAAAAACTTGTTGTGAAATTGACAAGTGTACCGAATCACAAAAAGTAATAAAGTAGTGAAAAAAAGCATCATCCCACGAGGATTATATTGTCAATTACCAAGTTCGTGAAACTAACACTATCTAAGCTACCCAAAAGGTGAGAGTTGGCAAAAGCAAGAATAAAAACAATTAAAAGAAAGTAATTAAAATTAAACAAAGTAAATTCAAGCAATCAAACAAGAGTTGAAAACAATAATGAGAAAGTGTTATGGTTCGAACTTCACTTGAACTCTTTAAATGCACATTCAAATATTGGTTTAAACATATTCTATTTCAATGATTTATGGTCAATTCTCAAAATTAATCAATATATAATCTCTTAATATATTATTCCTCTTACACTATTTAGAATTAATTAATCCTTTAGTCTAACCCCAAATAGAAAGGCATTATCAAGAACAAGAGAATTAAAAGAAAGATCACATAACCCACAACATTTATTCCTAGCGATTGCAAAAATTATGGTGTTTATCATAAGTTCTAAGCTTATGCAAATTTTTCCAAATCATATATTAACCTAAAAAATAATTCCTAAATTGATCAAATTTAGAAAAACATTAAGAATAGAGATAAACACGTAAATCATGAAATAGAAACATGCATTAAATCCATAAAAGAAGTTACATCATCCAAGTATCAAGATTCATCATCCCCTTAATAAGGGGAAGTTAGTTACACATGAAGAAAGAACAAAACAAAGGGAAGAATATGACAAACTCTATTAATAATTGGTGAAAAAATTGAAGAAAATTCCTAATCTTCAAGCCTTGATGTGCCCATGCCAAATTATGATTGAGTTGTCTTGATTGCTGTTGCAGTGTGTGTTATAATTTGGTGTAACTTTCTATTTATAATAAAAAAAATCTTGTGTTGTCACGCGTCTAGCACCTGAGCGCTGGACTTCTAGCGCTTGAACGCTGGCTTACCAGAGAGCAATTTCCCATAATGCACGCGCCTGAGCACTGACTTCCCAACGCTTGAGCGTTGGGCCCTCAGAGATCACAAAGCATTCTTCCAGTTGTGCGCTTGAGCGCTGAACTCCCAATGTCTTAGAGTTGGGACACCAGAAAGAATCCCTCGTTCTGCTAAGTGCTAGCTCTTGAGCGCTTGAGCGCTGAATGACTAGAGAGCTTTTTTTTTCAGCATTCCTTCCCTGTGATTAACCTAATCTTCATCCTTATGCATATACCTATCAAAAACACAAAAAAAATACATAATAAAAAAAATAATTTGAAATAAAAACATGATAAACTTAAGGACAAAACTAAATTAAATAGATCAAAGGAGAATGAAAAACCCATAATTTGAACCTTAAAAATATGAATTTTTAAAGGTTCATCAATAACAATTAAAACGATATGAATGATATGAATACGAATGATGTGATGTTAAGTGGTTAGTTTAATGTAGTGTTGTTTGGGTCGGACTGGACCGGCCAGTCAAATCGGGAACTCGCACCATTTTAGTTTTGTTTCGCTAGAATAATAGTTTGAATGGTCTGATCGGATTAAATCAGTCATGACTGAGGTTGGACTGAAAAATCGCCCGATTTTTAGTAAACCATGGTTAAAAAAAATCCATCTTCTAAATTTAGATGTCGTTGCCTACCTGAGAAACTAAGTGCCCACATCGTCGATGACGACCGTCATCCATCGCCTAGTTACCAGCCGTTCATGCTCCCAATCACAGGTAAGATTTCTTCACACACAGATAGAGAAAGTATGAAATTGAGAGAGAGAATGTAAGAGAAGAAACAAAAAAGAAAAAAAAAAAGCAAGGATAAGGAATAGGCTTAAACACAGAGAAAGAGAGAGAATAGAGAATGATGAGATAAAGATGGAAGGGAAACCACACAGTGCACGTAAGTGAAAAGGAATAAGGGAAAGAGAAAAAAGTAAGAAGAGAAAAGTCAATCAAGATCTTAAATTTAATTTGAGGGACATTATATTTTTTAAGTTGATAAAGGGATAATATTTTAATATTAAGTAACCAGATTAAATATTATATATAAAATATAATAATGTATCTAAATAAAAATAAATTAGATTATATAAAGATAAATAAATTTTTTAATATGATATTATTTATCAATATTATTATATTTTTTAAAATATAAAAGTAATATTTTATTATATAAAATTTATATTTAATATAATTATGACATCATCCGGTTCAACCATCCAATCTAACTGGTTGAACTTAAACCAATTTTTTTTTTAATTTACTATCCGGTCCGACTTTAACAACATTGGTTTAATGCTCACGTTCCTTTGTAATTAAGTGCCATTATATTCTTAAAATTGCAACTTGCTTATGGAGGGAGTGTCTGTTACCACTCGTATTCTATTAACTTCTTATTAAATAACTTTGATTTGTCTTGATCCAATTATTTAAATTAACTCATTGTATTCTTAAAATTGATTTGTCCATTATATTCTTAAAATTGTAACTTGCTTGTAGAGGGAGTATCTACTGTCACTCCTTTGTGCTTATTATCACTCCTATTCTATTAACTTCTTATTAAATAAAATTTGATTTGTCTTGATCCAATGGTTTAAATTACCTCATTTAATTAAAAATTAATGAAATAGGAGTGGTAATAAACATTAAAGAAGTGACAATAAACACTCATGTGCGTGGATGAATCCTTAATAATGAATCTTAGTGTGTAGATAAATTGAGAACTAAAATTCGATACAAGGAAACCAAACTCAATGATGTGAATTGAAATTTAAGGTTTTACATTTATTGTTAATTATGGAATAAGATCCAATGATGGAATAATCAAAGTTTAGTTGTGGTGATGGTTACGCTTTGACTTTCTCGAAGTAAGGAGTTCTTCTTTAGTTAGGCTAAATGAGTTGGCGGGCTTTAGAATGTCTCCAATAAAAAAATCTTTTTCATACATCAAAATTTAAATATCACATCTAAATAAATAAAAAAAAATCTCAAAACATGGCCGACAATGAAAAAATTGGAAAAGGATCGGGGTGTCGATTATTTAAGCTCTCCCCGATACTCTTGAGGCCTATCACCATTGGATCTCACCAAGTGAGCTAGCTAGATCTAATTTCCCAATAAAAAATCCTTTTAAAAAATAAAATAAAAATGGATGGGAACAAATTCTCATATCCTCAATTTCGTAATTGTGGTGAATTCAAATTTCATTTTATCTTTTTGAAAGCCTTTCAAAATCATTTCAAAAATCACATTTTGTCTAAATATTTTCTTTACAAAACTTTGGCCCATTGTTTTACAATAATATATTCTTGATAATTAGTTTTAATTCACCGCTTTCATATAATATATTGTGGTACTTAAATTTGTTCCATAGAATAATGGCTACTTAGCCACTCATTCCCTATCATAGCAATTAATTTTAAGGATAAC
Source organism: Ormosia emarginata (assembly GCA_029884605.1). NCBI lineage: Eukaryota > Viridiplantae > Streptophyta > Magnoliopsida > Fabales > Fabaceae > Ormosia > Ormosia emarginata. Next base: position 15,904,057 of record JAQQTP010000068.1, on the reverse strand, counting down.
ACTAGTATTAATAGGTAACTGTTTTTAGAATGAACGACATAAGGTGCTAATATCTTCCCCACCCGTAACCGACCTTCGAACGTAAACTTTGAAATGCAGACCAGTTCTTAGGTATCCAATCAAACCATTCCATTTTTAATGGATAAATCGATTGGAGGTGACTCCGTCCATTCTTGCATTCATTGCCAAAAATTTGTCACTCTGCATTGCGTTGTGCCAAGAGGAACATTGTGGCATAAAGATTTGTGACTTGACTTCAGCGGTTAGGTTACTTAAGGGCAAGTGTCACTCATAGGTGAAAGGTGGAGAAGGATGTGTGTCCAGTCCTTATATGATGAGGGAGGAAGAAAAAAGTTTTCTTGGAACTATCGAGGATCTAGAGCAAGCTTGAAGTCACCAATAGGGATGGAACTTGGCTAGGGAAGAAGTAAAGGGAAGTTCAAATAGAGGTGTCAATTTAGGTTGATCCACCCTATGCAAACTAGCCTATTGTGGGTCACACTAAATTTGGGCCAAGCTAGCATTTTGTCAGCCTAGCCTAATCCTTTGTGAGTTGTGAGCTAACTGAGTTAGCCCTCAATCATTTTTAAAAAAAAATTAAAATTCATAAATACATGAACTATTACATATATATTTTGAGAAGTCCTTAAAATTCATATATAGTTAGTTGGACTTTCCCACAAACTGGAAGGGTGAAGTGTAATGTAGATGGTGTAATTAAAGCTAGAGGACGTGACGCTAGTTGTGTGGTGTCTTTTGTGACTGTTCTGGTGCTTGGGTCCTCTGGTTTGCAAGATATCTTGATTCTATTAATCTTCTTACAACCGAGTTATGGGCCATCTTGACTATTTTGAACTTGGCTTAGAAACATAGGTTTAAATCTATTTAGTTAGAATCTGACTCAGCTGTTGCAGTGAGCTTAGTCACTAAAGGACTTTTGATGTTACATATTCTTGTTGGGATTATTTCTCAAGTGAGAGAGTTGTTGCAAAAACAATGATAGGTGAAGATTTCATCTGTGCTCAGAGAAGGGATTTGAGTGGCTGACTTCATGGCTAGCTTCTCTTTGTCGTTGGGGTTGGGTCTGCATGTGTTAGACAGACCACCATCCAGATGTGGCAGGATTATGCTAGATGATCTTGCTAGGGTTTCCTTGTTGAGAAATGTTACTCTTTAGGGGCTTTTGCCCCTTCTACTTACCAAAGAAAAAAAAAACATTTAAGATTTTGTAACTCACAATTTTGTAAGATTATTTCATAAGATTGTTATGATTTATGTATACATGTGCATAAGTTTACATAAACTAGTTAGTTTTTCATTAATTATGTGTCACCATGTATCATTTTTTGATCAACTAGAAAATCATACAATAAAAACTACAAGTCATGAGTCTACATAAAATGTTAAAACCCATGATAGATCTATATAGTATTCAAAACTGCTTCATTCCATATAAACATATACTAATAAATCTTGGCTTTATTTGGTTAGCGTCTCTCCTAGAATTTGATAGACTTAACATCCTAGCTCATGATGCCTGTAATAGATACAACCATTTCAGCTTGATGCAGTTCTAAGAATTTTTAGGAAATAAAGTTGCACATTTGCCTTTTGATATAGTGGTAAGCACTTGATCCAACAACAATTTCACAAACAAAACAACATATAAGCAAGAATTCAACATACAAATAAAAAAGTTAAGATTATGTACCAAAAAGGAGCCTAAAAAACATATAAGATGAGTATGGGACTTGGGCTATCAGACCAAGTTAGGTTGGCTTGACCGATTTAGGCTAGCCTGCTTTGGGTTAAGTCAAGCTAAGTCAAAATTAATATGGACTGGTATTTTGCTAACCTAATCTATCTATTTTATTAAGCTATTTTGGTTGACCCATCAAGTTTAAGAATGTTAATGAAGCGCGGTAGGGTTGGGTAAAGCTTCCTCATCATCGTCATCATCATCATTGCAAGTACACGTACCTAATTCCCGCGAGAGGCGAATATTCAGGAGTATCTATGAGTACCTAATAACTCATTATGAAATTTTAATAATCACAAAAGGAAAATATTAATGAAAAAGCTATGCTATATGGTATGAATGATTTTTCACAAAAACCATTACAAACCACAGTGGTTGTTTTTCAATCAATAGATTTTAATTAACAGAAAAAAAAAGTTAAGTAATCTATTTAACATAAATCAGCCATGTCATTCATGAATAGCTTCGTTTGTAACAATTAGCATTTGTCTTAATGAAATAAATTTTAATATCACATACCATAACTTTGTCTAACAATTTAAAATACTTACAAAATTAAGAGAATATCACAAATAATATACCTAATTCAATTCAATCCACATAAATAATTATTATAGAAATTATATATATATTTTCAACAATTTTTATATTTATGGGCTCATCCACTAAAAAAATGTCATAAAATAATAACAAAATAAAAAAATTTCATCTCATCTCAAAGTGAAAAAAAATCTTAATATGTATAATATTAAATGAGAAAATATATTTTGTAAGGTGCCTGCAAGGTAGGTATTATGATCATCGTCCAACCCCTTTTTATTAAATGGGAACCCATGCTCGCCCTATTATAGGTAATCCTAACGAATTCCAACGAACATAGTGATTTTTGCCATCCCTAATCAGGGTCGGCCCATTTTAGCACCTCTAAGTCCAAAGGTTTGCTTAGAAGATGTAAAAGTTAACAAGGACTCTTTGGAACTAGAATTGATAGATTAGGGTTTCAAAACAACCCATGTGTAATCCCAGCTTTTGAAGCTTCATTTAGAGATATCTCCCAGGTTAGGTCTTTTTGAAATGATGAAGGATGGTCAAATTGGAGAACATCAGATTATTAGTTTTGGAAAAGCACATGCCTATAATGGCCATTATGCTTAAAGACTTAATGAGTAGTCAATTGAGCTAAGCCTTTTGTCATAACGTCCCTCTCAGCACAATGCAATGCGGAGCGATGAATTCTTGCATATGAATGCAAGAATGAAAAAGGAGTCGCCACCAACCGATTTATCCATTAAAAATGGAATGGTTTGATCAGAAACCTAAAAGATGGTATGCGTTTTAGAGTTTAGGACCCTACGCCGTTCGTTCCAAGAATGATTACCTATTTAATTTAGTGTTATCCTTTAAAATTAATTAAATTGATCCTTTATTGTTTATTTGCAAAAATATTTTTATTTTTATTTTATTTTTAACATGTCCCACTTTGTCAAACATATTATCAAGAGTGATAAATGACTTTGACAGAGAATGTGTGGCTAAATAGCCATTTTTGTATGAAACAAATTTTAATCCCGCAACATGTGGTAAGAAAGTGTGAATCAAAATATTATTTTTTTAAAGAACAAGTTTTCAAAATAAGTGGTCAAATAAAATACTATTTTTTTTAAAAATAAGATTTTAATTCAAGAAAATATGTTTAAGTCAAAAAAATATTTTTTGAAAAGTAAATGGCCAAATAAAATCTTATTCATTAAGAAAATATTTTTGGGTATAATGATATTTTTGTAGTGATTTCTAAAAAAAAGGTTTTCATAAAAAGTAAAAATTGAACTCACCATAATCAAAAAGTTGGAGATGCGTAATTTGTTCACATTTATTTTTATTTTTTTTAAAAAAATTTCTTTGGCAATTCGATCAAGTCAGTTCACTTGGTGAGATTCAATAGCGATAACCCTCAAAAATATTAGAAAAAATTTAAATGATCGACACTACAATCTTCTCCCAACTTTTCTGTCATTAACTGTATTTCAAAATTTTATTTGATGTTATGTTTAAAGTTGGATGTAAGAAAAATATATATTTTTTATTTATTGAAAAAAATAGATCAAGTCAACTCACTTGGTGAGATGCAATAACGATAAGCCTCAAGATTATTGGGAAGAGCTTAAATGATCGACACCTCTATCTCTCTCGATTTTTTCATCGTCGGCTTTGTTTTGAGATTACATCATAATTGCAACTTTATTTTAATGACTATAAAAAATGAAAAAAATGTTAGTGAATGGCGTGCCTTTTTTATATAAGATCAAAGCAAGTAAGTTGCGAAAGTGGGAGATAGAATATAGATGAAGATATTGAAATACCTAAGAAGTGTTATAGTCAAAGCTTTAAATGCTAACACTCACTTCATAACCTTTACGAGCTTCTACTTCTTCTTCCTTTTTCTGATGATACCGTACACCTCTCTTTGCCTTTCTATAACTGGATAGAATTTACTCTTTCTCCCTCTCTGTAGCTGGATGGAATTCTCTCTTTCTCTCTTCCCCTTCTCCCCTTTTAGGAATTCTCCTTTTATAGAAAAGCTGATAGCTTTTCGTATCTAACTTACACGATTTTTCTCACCTTCTATATGGCCTAATTTGTCCTCGATCTCAATAGAGAAGTTTTAGGATTTTCTGTTAGCTTTTGAATGCCGCAAAGGGTGCCTCCATATGATTCCTATATCTCAAGATATGGTCTAATTACTGCAACATAGTCAGGAGAGTACGAAAATCCAAATTTGCAACAAACTATGATTTTTATCACTATCCAAATGACCGAATTCGCCTTCAATCTCAATAGAGAAGTTGTAAGATTTTCTGTTACCTTTTCAATGCCATAAATGGTGCCTCGATCTGATCTTTATATCTTAAGATATGGTCTAATTACTGAAATATGATCAGGAGAGTACGAGAATATGAATTTACAACAAATTTTATCTCTTAAAGAATCCTTATGTTAGGAAAAATTTACATGCCCTAGATCCAATCTATTGTGTGATTTTTTTGGAACACATTGTAATCATTTTATTTTTGGTAAATAACATGTCATTCAATTTATTTTGTCATATTTATTATTTAATTATTTACTTAATATGACAAGGTCCTTGATTAAATTTAGACACTTGTCATCATGATGGAGATCATGGTAATGAGAGGCGAATTTTTATTTATAATTTAATCTAAAGTGTTCTTGATCGTAGGATTATTGAGAATAGAATATTAGTAATCCAGATAGATCAATATATATGTGATTGTCTCTATTGGATAGAGATTGATAGATCTCATTTATTATTTCACATATATAAATGATGTATATGGAGATATGATCATTGAACTGATTCAACTGAGAATTCTTAATGGTTTATATTACCGTTAAACTGTCAATATGATATTCTCATAAAGAACATAGTGTAAACTTTTCTTTTGACCTGAGATTATCATAGTAATTAACAAGTTATTTGTTATACTTTGATTCCGAGCACCTAATGCCCTATGACGCTAATTGAATGGATATTGAATATGACTAAATACTTGTAAAATTAATGATATATCAAGAAGGAATCCATCAACTCTTGGTAATGAGTTTAAGCTCTATGATTATAACAATAAAATTAATACCTTGGTCAGGGCAATTGAATGAATGAAGAAATGAGTTTCTTAAGTCATTCATTAGTTGGTTATAAAACATAAAGGTTTACCTATTAGAGTTTGACAGTTATACCATACTCTAAGGTTTTCTTAGAGTGGAACAATGAAAGGAAATGTTGTATTATTCTTCTAAAGGTTCTTGAAGAGAAAAAGATGTTACTTCATGCTATCTGGTTGTTAAGGAGTGTTGCTAGACATCAACCTTGATTAGTAATTTAGTTCAACTAATTTACTATAGGCTTAGTATTGAACTTATGGAGTCACACACTAACAAGTATTCCAATCTTTGCTAAAAGATTATTTAATTTATTACTTGATAATTAAATTAGAGAATTTAATTTAATCAAATAAATAATTTTTTATCCAAATATAATATTATTATATTCATTGCTAGCACTTAAAATACAATTAATATATGATACAATTATCTAAAGAAATTCTATTTGGAATAGAAAAATCAAAAGTTTCCAAAAGTTGTAGCAACTAATGTTTTAAATTTTATTGGATAGGATTTATTGCTGCACATTATCTTGATAGATAAAATTTATTGTTGCACGTTATCTTGATAGATAAGATTTATTGCTGCATGTTATTGTGAAATCCTATTAATATATGCACCAAAAGTCAAGAACTTGGTACAAGTAGCAAACAATAGTTGGTTAAATCATATTAGATACGAATCCGATATACTGCACGTTAAACTTGATATGTTTACGTTAGAAAGGATACGTTGTACATTAAGTAAGATTTGACAAATTGCCTATTAAATATGATTTGGTAACACGGCATGTTATTTATTTTTGAAATAAATAAATAAAATAGCTTTTATGGCTATTTAAGGTGTGTAGCAAGAAAATTTCAAAACATACTGATGTATCATAAACAAAAAACGTATGCTTTTTTTCTCTGGTTTTTTTTTCTCAAATTTTTGTATAAGTTCTGTGTTTCAAAAGAGTTAATAGCAAGGTTTGGTCTCGGTATGGATATGCATAAAGTCTTCGTACATTCGAAGAAATTTTTTTAAAGTATCATGTACCTTCTACCAAGTATTTCAAATTTATCTTCATAATGCTATAATAAATTTGAACACAAAAACGATTATTTTTGGATTGCTATTATGTTGTTTCGCTGCGTGTTTTGATCACTATCCAATCTTCAATCTAGGAAGCGTTGTATCTAAACTCTATCTCTCTTTACCTGTTTATAGTTTTGACTCTCTCTATCTAATAAGATTTCTATCTCCTCATTTTTTATCATTTATCCATTAACAGTTTATGTTAATCTCATCTCTAAACTTCCTGACAACATCACACTTCCTTTCCTTTCTCTTCACATTTAAAAATTATGTTACTATCTTTCTTTTCTTCTTTTTTTTTATTTTTTTATTTTTCATTTTTATTCTTTATTTGTCTCATTGGGTTCTATCCTAAAAACAACTCAAAGCCTAAAATGTCCTAGACAAATTTTGGTATCAACACCTTCTATACAAGTTTAATATGACCATTTTTCTTACAATAACACAACTTGAGTTTAACTATGATAAGATCAAAAACTCATTGTAGCAATCATCCACTTTTAATATGAGCAAGTGATATATAATAGCTATAAGCAAATTCAAGGATTTTGATACTCTAAAGTGAGGGTTTCTAAAGTGAGGAGAACATTTTTTAGAGTTAAGTGCAAATTTGATATTAGTTGATGAGAAAATCTAATGCATAATATAATGAGATTATTTATAATTTTGAAAATTTAGGATTTTATCTTTTTGTATTTTTAAGGATTTTTTCTTCCTTATTTTTAGGGATTTTATCTTTTAGAGATATTTATTTTTAGGAAAATATTATCTTATTAGGATTTTGAATTTAATTAGGATTTGATTACTTTTGAGTTATAAATATCCTTCAAGTGTCTATGTTATTGTGAACTTTGTTATCATTGAATTTAGTATGAAATATATTTCTTATTCTGGACCGTGATCTGGACCTGGTCCCGTGGCTTAACCTAGTACGCATCAAGCCGGAGTCATCCATCAACAACCCAGTAGGAGTTCACTTGAGACACTGTTGGGATCCCAACACAATGTATGTCAGACCACGACATTGGGCAGCAACAATACAATCGCGAGATTTTCATAGTGGAAAAATCCTACAAATATTTGTAACTACTAATCACGATCTTTTATAATAATAACACTTATAACCACCTTTAACTGCTCATAATTGTTGTATCAAAGTTCTTATTTTATAAGGATTCCCTGCTACAATTAAGGAAAGACGTAACATTAATTACACTCTATAAATATCATGCTCAAACACTTTTAACAAGAAACAATTGCTCTTTAGCTTAAACCCTAATTGTGCACAACCTGACTTGAGTATTGGAGTCCCTTTGCAAGTACCAACCACCCCAGTTTTAACATACTCCACTGCTGCGCAAGGAGGAAAACATTAGTTCGTACCTTCTCAGGTACATCTCAGTATGCACTACTAAACATTGGTGTTGTATGTGGGAACCAAATAAACTTCGATTCCCACCATTATCATCATCATCATGTTTAACGTGAGAAGAAGACAAGCCCTAACCAAAAATCCCCAATCTGGTTGTTTTGTGTTGGCCACTCACTCACCTCTGACCTTCAATTGTGATTTGACCTAGCAACATCTTTCACACGGTTCGCTAGTCACGAACAAAAGGAAACACATGCCGCTAGTCGTACCCTATGACCACACCTTTACCTGAGACAACGAGCATAGGCGAGAGTTTTCGTTTGATGAACCAAAGCTTTGCTCTGTTACCATGTCATTATTTACACCACATTTGCAAACAGTGGTGCCTTCCACCATTAATTATCGATCGAAGCTCTTGGGTTGCCATTGTTATGTTTCACCACCACCTTACTGCATCACATGGGCTACTACATCCCCATGGAGCAGCGACCATGTCTGTCGCGCGAGGAAGAAGGAGGAGTCCCGATCTGGTGTGCTAGAGGTCGCGATGGATTTTCGGTGAAAGAGGTGTCGAGGTCTCTCTGCGAGTCGTGCGAAAGTGGCTATTTTTTGCCCTCGTCGTACCTTTGGCTTGCTACGTTACATGGGTTGTTGGGCTGTCGTCATTGTCATGGAGCTTGGTTATCACCATTAATGATGGATCGAGCCTGTGAGGCATCACTATGAGTCTCAATTTTGTCGCTCATGCAAAGAGAAGCTTGACGATGACATGATTTGTGAGCAGGCCATAGCCACCGCCATCCTCTTCAGGTAGCAGAAGCAATGGAACGGTACCCTACAGTACAGAACAAAATAATCGCAGATGACCCAATCTTGAAAAGCACCACCTTAGCCGTGGAAATAAAAACCTTGCTAGGTTCTACTCAAGAAAGGTAAAACTCAAGCTTTTTCCTCGCTGGAAACTACTTGAGATCGATGAGCAACATAACAAATGAGGCCCAATAGTGGTTCAAGGAAGAAAACACCATCTCCATGCGATTTACAGCAACCACTAGCACATATATCTGTCATGAATGGCAGACAATTTGCAGCGACTACCCACGACTCTATGTCTCACTCTCATTTCAGATTCGTTTTGGTCACTGAAGACATTCATAATCACATAAACATATTGAAGCACCAGAGAAAATATTCGAGTTTTATTACCGCAATCTTCACTCTCTTGAAAATCATAGAGCAAAGCACCAAAAAGATCAAAACATTTTTAATACGATGAAGCAGCAGGCATCGGTCCGTAGAAAACAAGTAAAATAATATGTTGTTTAGATAGGGATTCAAAGTTAATTTAGACAATATTTGCTACGATTGTGTTGCCATTCAAGAACTTGTTGCAGTGACTTTAATAAGATCGAATGGTCATGAAAACCATTTGTACCTTTGGTCTTACCATCACCACCAATTTACCTTGATTTTTCATGTGATTATGTTATTTTCCTTACTTTGCTTGTATATGAGCCAATATTGGCGTAGGGGCTTAGTCTTGACCAGATGATTCTTCCGTTATTGGGTCATTATTTTTTCACTTGGCTTCTCCTGGTTCTTGAGCCCGGAAACTGGTTTGGTTGGGGCCTTATGCACCTTATTACGTGACCCCTTCTTAATGGTCTTCAACATGTTTTTCAAGCTCCGTGCTTTCTTTATTATGGCAGGAACCATCTATTCTTCAATGGAGGTCCAAATCTCATGCAGTGCCACCATTAATCATGGTCAACACCTCTTCTTTCATGGCTACAAGAAGCCATGAAATCAAGAGTCCATCATTTTTTATTATTGATATATGGCACCTCGGGTCCCTTGCTACACCTCGAAACCACACATAAACATCAATAGCCAAAGTCTTATGCCTATATTGCTCTAACAAATCAAATTGAGGCATCTAAAACCAGCAAATATTAGCCAGGCCCAATTCTCGAGGTCTGACATTATCTAAACCAGTACATAGCCCATGACTTTGAGTCTACGAGTACTTTAGCCTGACACAACCCAGAAGGTTACCACACCTTGGCAAGGTCTGAGGAATACAAGGTCTGAAGAGGATCAACTATTTTGATATTTATACATGATGTCTAGACAGAGGAATCCACTTGAGCATTGTCCAAGGTCAAGAAGCGCATTCACGGATTTTCGCCCGTACCCTTATGAGCCTGGCTTTAACCCATAAACTGATCGAGTTTACAGAGTTTAAGCATATTCTTATACTTTATGCTTAAAGCTTTATGACCTTAAAGCCAAACTCCGTCTTGAGAATGTCTACAAAACTTGTTCATTGTGGAATCCGGGGTTTGCTTTAAGACCTCAAGTCGGACCTCATCTTGAGAATGTCTATAGAACATGCTCCTTATGGGATCCGGGGCAGCTTTAAGACCCTCAAGCCAGACTTCGTCTTGAGAATGTCTATAGAACCCTTTCTCCATGGGATCTGGGGTCTCTTAGAATCCAGGTTTACAGGAATGACCCACAAAACTAACTTTTGTGGTTTTGATGAGTGTTCTGAGTCCTTAACCAAATCCTCAACACTTGGCCATAACCATTTTATGGTTATGATTAATTAATTGGCAACATGGGTCACATCATCCATTATCTACTGTTCGGTACCCACCGTGGATGTTTTATGTTAAATTGGTTCTTAACTTGAAAATTCTTGAGTGTTGGGCAGTTTTCTAAACTAGATCGTTAATATTAAATACCCTAGTTATTGTTCACCTTCTATTTTACTTAAATCCTTAAAAGCGTTCCAAGTGCTCAAAAGTTTAGGCGTTGAACCCTGGACCAAGGTTTTACATAATTATAATTCTCCTAAGTCCCTAAATGGTTACCAAATGCACATTAATGATGGGCGTTGGACCCAGTATGGACCATAGAAAAATAAGAAATACAGCAACAATCCTAGCTCATTTTATAAACCCCGATTACACACTGGAATGTACACCTCAAATCACCTGACACATGGACCATGGCAGGACCACAACACGTCCTTAAGTGTCAAGTAACTATCATGTTAACGCCTCAAAATTAAAAGCTCTTGATCCCTTGGGATTATTACGGACTCTGGCTTCATGTAAAGCTTGGGTCCCATAACCCGGGTGCATTAAGACTTACCTTGATACTTAGCTATGCTAGTTAAGCACCAAGCTGAGGACAACTTATGACATACCCTGGATAATGGAATGATAGTGTAAGCAGAGCGATCTAACTCGGATCCTAACCTTACTCATTAACCTTGGAAGCATACAATGATATATCACAGAGCTCGGCCTTTTGGAAGAAACATTGTGAGATTCGACATTAACACTGACTAGGATCCCTTTGTCCATTTGCATGTCGTGTGCTCCTATCAAACTCAGATACCTTAACACTTAGCTGTCTCATCTAAGCACCAAGCTAGGGACAACTGTTCTGGACTATGATCCGGGACTCGGTCCCATGGGTCAACCCAACACACGTTCAACTGGAGTCATTCATCAACAACCCAGCAGGAGTTCACTTGAGACATTGTTAGGACCCCAACATAACGTATGTCAGACCACAAAATTGGGTAACAACAACTTGATCGCGAGATTTACACAGTGCATAAATCATACCAATATTTGTAACTACTAATCACGATCTTGCATAATAATAGCACTCATAAATGTCTTTAACTGGTCATAATTGTAGTATTAATATTCTTATTTTATAGGGATTCCCTGCTACAATTAAGGGAAGATGTAACCCTAATTACACTCTATAAATATCAGACTCAAACACCTTCAATAGGAAACAATTGCTCTTTAGCTTAAACATTAATTATGGACAACTTGACTTGAGCATTAGAGTCCCTTTGTAGGTACTAACCACCCCCATTTCAACACGCTCCACTACTGCAGGTAGAATTTTATAAAATACAAGTAGCACCTATATAACATTATAGATATGATAATGAGAATATACTCTCTTGATTTTCTCATCAGTAGTAACCACTTGTAACTTTACTTTTTAAAGTATACTCCTCACTTTGAAGGATCCAAATTCAAAATCTTATCTTCAATAGACCTGTTGTAATTTTGGTACATGGAACGAAAAATAAAATAAAGAAAAAAATCATGTTATTTAAGATCAACTAAGGGTAGAGGTGGGTATACGGGTTAACCTGGCTAGTGTCCACAACAAACTTATGTTAAGCAAGTTGGACCAGTATTCCTTTTAATAAAAAGGTTAGGGTTTTTGAGTGGGCCTGACCTAGCTCGGTAAAGTTTGCTTAACAAACTAACTCATTAACCCATTCACTTTTAAAGGAAAAAAACCAAAAAAACCTCTACCTCAATCCTTCACTCATAGTTTTCTCCATCTTTGTCAACCACTCAAGCACAATCCACAACCAAAATCACACCATCAACCAAGTAAGACTATGAACCACCCATCTACAACTGTGAACCACCATCTGGAACCACCACACGGTCAACTAAGAAAGAACAACATTGTCATCCATCTATAACTCACGCAATCGTAAATCCAAACCCGCATCTACAAACCACCAAGCTAGACCTACATAGTCATAGAGATGCATAAATCTATACACAATGTCAAAGAAACTCATACACATATGCTAACCATAAAATATATAAGACACATCGATAGAAAAGAAACACACGTAGGTTAGTAAAGACACATTGTTGGTGGTGGAGGTGTGGAGAAAGAATAGAAGAGGGCTTGTAGCAAGTTGCTCTGAAGAAATGACTCTGTCTTTGAGAAATTAAGATTGAAGAATGAAAAGAAGTGGGCTTACAATTGTTAGTTGCTTCTACTTAGTGCTTAAGATAAATTTTTTATATTTTTTTGGTTGAATACTTGGATCATTTAGATTATTGGGCTGGCTAGGTAATGGGTATGCTAGGCCTGGAGTTTTTTTTTTTTTTGGTTGGAGAAGAAGTAGGAAAAAATTGGCTTAAAAATGAGTTTGATTTTTTTAAAAAAATTAATCCATAGTACGTTGCGGTAGACCGCAGGTTAGTGACCCCAACACATTTAACTCGTGGGTTAAACAAACTAGGCTTATAGACTTGCATTTAAACAGACCTGTAAAATGACTTGTCCTAACCCGCATAAGTTGTAGGTTAAATGACTCATCCCACAAGCCCGAGCTCTTATACGTAGCTATAACAAGGGGTGTCAATTTGAATCAACCTGGCCAATTTGGGCTAGCCTATTATGGACCACGCTAATTTTGGCCAAGCCTAAATTATGATGGTTAGTAAATTGCTAGCCCATCCCAATCTTATGCGAGGTACAAGTTAGGAAGGCTAACCTACTAGCTCCAAATTTTTTTAATATTTTGTATTCCTTTCGTTTTTTTTAAAAAAAAATCTTAGTCATTTGGGAATCTTCTTGAATGTGGTTGAAAATGGGTTGAATAACTGTTAGGTAGCTAGTTGAAAATTAAAACAAAAAATAGGGTGCTAGTCCAATGTTAAAATGGCCTTTGGGCCACCAGATTGGCTTGGACGAAGGTGGGCACCTGACATTGGCCAACTTATATTCAATCTGGACTGGGTCAAAAAATGTTATGCTCAACTTTTTTTAGCCTAACCCATATGCTTTGTTAAGTTATTCAAGTCAGCCTATCAAACTTTACCCATCTTGACACCTCTAGATCAACTATGATAATGTTCTAAGATATTTTTATACAAAAATGACTAAACATCATGCATGTTCTTGTTTCTTTTTGCTATTGTCAACTAGGGCCATCAAAATAGGTTGAATCCATCAGGCTAGCTCATTTAACTGCACAATATGTATGAGTCGAGCTACAAAATTATTGACCTGAAAAAATGTGATCCATTTTGGCTTGCTTTGTTTGCCTACGAGTTAAACGTGCTGGCCCATCGGGCCTAGTGGGCCACTTGCATAATTTTTTCTTTGAAGAAAAATATAAACTTAAAGGTACAAAAAAATTATGAAAAAATAGATATTGTTTTCATGGTTAAATTTATTATTTGTTGACTTGTAGTTGTGACTTTGGTTGAATCATTTCATTTTACTTATGATTTAATATTTATGCTTTGAGACATTTGGTGACTTGTTGACTTGTGGTGTAGTTATGGATTTGGTTTGGCCTTGGAGACATTTGGTTTGAATACTTTGATTCATTTGAGCTGCAAATAGATTGGATTATGTTTGTAAGATGACTATGTTTTAATGTTTTAATGTTTTTAACTCTATGGTGATTGACTTGAGAATGTGCATTTGATAGTATTTACATTTCATTTGCATAATTACATTTTAGTTTTTAGGAAAAGGGAAGGGTGTTGTAATGTGAAAAAAAAAGTTTCGCAAGTCACCCGTTTAAGCTTGTAAGTCATGAGTTAATACAAGGAGAGTTTGATTATATGTGGAAAAAAAAATTAGATTTTGTGGGTTGCCCATTTAGGCCTACGAGTTTATGCAAGGCAGGTCGAGCTGCTTATCTTGAAACTTGTATGAACACAAGTCATTTTGGCTCACTCCCATCTAACTCACGACCTATCGCGAGCCGGGTCAACCCTTTTAACAACCCTATTATCAACATTATATTATATTTGATTTTTGAATTAAAAAATTAAAAAAAACTAATAAAAATATATTTTCTCCCTCACTAATTTCATTATTTTCATAAAGAAAAACTAAACTAAATAAATATAATGAATTATATTCAGACCTTTGAGGTATAATTGCATGAAGTGGCCCGACCTGGCTAGTCCAACTGGAAAACCCATGAACCAGCCTTCTGGCTAGTCTGTTTACAGATGTAACAGATTTTCTTGCTGACTCAATCAAACCCAGTAAAAATTAGATGGCCTGGATAGTTTCTTTAACCTGGATGACTTATATAAACCCAAAATCCTATGTTCAAATCCATGCATGGCATGGAAGAAGTTGATCATTCTTCCTAATCATTCATCTATGACAAATTGCACTAATCTGATGTAACTCATAGAAAATAAACTGAGAAGATCATGGATATTATATCTTGATGTCACGATCAATGTTTTTAAAACCAGACCGATCATTGAACTAGTGAAAACATCGGTTTACGATTCACTAGTTCAATCGTGGTCGAACCAGTGATAATTAAATATATATTTTAATATTATATAACATATTAAGTAATAAACTAATATACTAATATCTTACATTATGTTGTATAATATTTCAAAGTCCCACATTATATAATAAGTTAGGCATCTAAGTATATAACATATATAAAAGCTAAGAAGAAACCACACTTACAAGTCCCGCATAGATTTGTGAATAAAACATCAAAGTATACAACCTATATAAAAGTCAAGAAGATGACAAATCTTCTCATACCTTCCTTGGGCTTTATATGTGGACCTTTGTAATTTAGAATTAGGCCTATATTTGGATAAAAAAAATTTGTTTTTAAATGAGTTTAATTTTTTTTTAAATAAAAATTAGTTAATATTGGTTTAAATGGGTTCACAACCGATTTTGACTGATTCTTTGATATTCCAATTTTTTGGGTTGATTGGTCCGGACACATGGTCAGTTAATCAATTTTCTTGTTAAATCGGCCAATTTGGTCCCTTGTTTTTTCAATCATTGGTCACGATACCATCTTGCTACTTATCAGTAACACAATGCTAGTCACATGGAGCCACCAACAATGAGTGATCCCAACTACTTGAAGGACATCAAAGCTTGGATTTCAATGACGATGTTATAGTTCCACACCAGAGTTGCTCTCTACACTTTGCAAAACCTCTCCACACTTTGTATTTTTTATTTTGCTTTGTGTTTGTTTGTAAAGGGAGGTGACCTTAGTGCATTGAATATATTGAGGTCCTTTTTACTTTATTCTTTTTTTTAAATTAATATTATTGAGGTTTCTAAGTGTTTTTTATTAGATAAAAAATGATTTATTTGTGTTATTAGTTTGTTAAAAACAAGTTTGTGCGATTAACAATTACAATATTAAAAATTATGTATCCTTTAGATACTAGAATTGAGTTATTTTTTATAAAAAAATATTAAGTACTTTTATATATAATATTTTTTTTATTTTTGTATGGATTTTCTAGTTCGACTATTAGACCTGCGATTAAAATGCTAACCTGGCTCTCTGACAGAGTGACCTCCGATCAAGGATTATACAACTAAGTTTTGCAATTTGCTAAGAGCCTAAGTGGACTAAACTCAAATTTCATTTAGAACTTATACTATGCCCTAGATGACTTATTGACTAACTCCTACTAAAGTATGTGATTATTTTAAAAAATATGTCAATCAAACATGTTTTCAAAATTTTTAAAATCTAAAAAAACTATTTAAAAATAAAAAACAGAAAATATTTTCTCAAATCAAACAAGGTAAAACATTTTCTCCTTGAAGTTTGTTCCTTTAAATGAGTTTAGTAATGATTTCATTCTTAAATTTTTTAAGTAAATACCAAATATAACCTAATAATATAAAACACGTGTTTTTAAGTAGGGTTTTGCAAAGAAGTGCCCAAAGGACACTGGTTTATGAGCATTCAATATCTCCTATTAAATTCTTCTAATTACATAAAAAGAAAGTATTAATTTTTTTTGTATTACCAATATAATAAATGCCTTATTTCTCATTTAATACTTACTATTTTTATTTCCTTAATTAATGTCCTAAGAGCACTTCTTAATAAATCTCTTTTAAGTATAAAGCAGGTTTAGCTCTGGTCCACCAGATAATGTGGCTTTAATGTAATTGAAACTCAGTATCAAATAGTCCTTAATCGGACTCAATAAAAAAAACTAAAAACAAATAGAGTAAATTATGTTTTGAATCATTGAGGTTTTCTAAAAGCCTAAAAGTACTAAACTCAAATTTCATTTAGAACTAATACTACACCCTAGATGACTTTTGGACTAACTCCTTTTTTAACACTAGAGTATGTAATTATATTAAAAATATATATTAATTAACTCAAATCAAATAGAAAAATATTAATCAAATATGTTTTCAAAATCTTTAAAATCTATTTTTTTATGAGAAATCTAAAAGACTATTTTAAAATGAAAAATAGAAAAAACATTCTCAAATCAAACAAGGTAAAATATTTTCTCCTTAAAGTTTATTCCTTTAAATTAATCTAGTAATGATTAATATTCTTAAAAAAATTTAAGTCAATACCAAATATAAGTTAATATAAAACACGTGTTTTTAAGCAGAGTTTTGCTAATAAGTGCCCTAATTGTACTGGTTAAGAAGTATTCCATATCCCTTATTAAATATTTCTAATTATTTAAAATAGAAAATATTAAATATTATTGTATTTTTATTTTTTAATATAATAAATACTTTATTTTCTATTTAATAGCTACTATTTTTGTTTCATTAATCAATACTTTAAGGAGATTTCTTAACAAATCTCTTTTAAGTATAAAGGAGGTTTAACTTAAGTTTATATTATTATTAGTGTTTGAACCGTACATGCATGAGATCATTTTAAAGTAAAAATAATGTATAAAAAATAAAATAAAATATAAATAATTTTGCATTAGAACAACTATCTCATATTACAACTGTCGATCATATGCTCCCTCCCACCAATACCTTTAATTTTAAAGAACTGGCTACACATATTGTTAGAGATTGGAAAGCATTGAAGTTATAATTTTTGCAGCTACTATGATGATAACAAGGACCATGTTTGAAATATATCTGCATAGCAAGATAAGTAGAATGAAACATTCTCCAAAAGTACTCCTTCCCAAAAATGACATGGGCTTCAAGTAGATACTCATAGAAGGAATCAACCCGTAGAAAAATACAGAAAAAATCGAACATAAGAAACATCAAGGTTAGCCCATCGACATTTGTAAGTTATGATGTAACTACCATATCAAACAACATTATTGTCCGCAATAGCAGATAGTTCATTTCTAAAATCAATTTACAATGAGCATGCAGTTGATATTAGGGATGACAATTTTATCCCGTCTCTGTGGGTATCCGTGAGTAATATTCATGATGGGGAGGATATGAGGAGAAGTTTTTCTCTTATAGATATGGATACTCGTTTATTTGTTATTACTGTTTAATAAACAGGGTGGAACAAGAGTAGTTCCTCTCATACCTACAAGTACTCTCAAATAAAATTACAAAAATACTTTTATATAAAATTACCAAAATACTCCATTATAGAAATTAAAATATGATTCACTGAACTTCCCTCTCACAGACTCACAGTCAGCTCAGAGACTGTCTCACTCACTCTCGTCTCTCACTTCATCTCTCACTTAGTCAATTTCAAATCCCTCCCAACTCCCAGTTTCTAATCCCTACCAGCTACCACTGACACACACAGAAACCCACCCAAAGTTAATATTAGAAAGTCCCACTCCCAATTCCCAAACTGTGCAGTCCGTGCTCTATGCTCAGAGAGAGCCTCAGCTCGTCACTTCTAGCTAGGTATTTGTTCTTCGATTCTTCCCTCTTTTAATATTGCCAAGTTTGTTCCCAATTTAATATTGCTACTCCATTAAGGGAATATATTGAAAGCAACATGGGTGTGGGCTGCTCCCCACCTGGACAAGGGGAAAGTGAACTTCTTTATTATTACTATATTGAAAGAAGAAAATATATGTGAGACTAAGACATGGCCACTTTAATTTCATATTCGATATTCCATTTCCATCAAAGTAACATTGTAAGTCAATGACATATATTTGCTTATTGATGATACTCAATGAATATGTCATGGTTGGGGCTGTCCTCAAATCCAAGTAATTTAATCTGAGATCTCTTTTGGTGACATTTTTCTAAGCCTTAACCACTGCATGCAGCTCCCAGCCACATCTTCCAAACAAAGGCATTGCATTATTTGACATATAAAAATAACTGGTTGATTTTTGTTACTTTCTTCCAACAAAATATCTCAGATATTCACTAACTCCTCCTGCATATCTAGTTTTCTTTCATTAGCTTGTGCCTTCAAAATTTGATGTTATTGTTCTTTGTTTTTTCTCTTATGAGCATATATTTATTTCATTAGATGTAGGTTGAATTTTAAGTGTTTTAGGTATTTGACATTATATTTGAATTAAGTTGTGTCGGACAAATTCTAAGAAATTATGATATTATACTTTTTGTTTGATTTTTTTAATTTTATTGATTTTTTTTTTATAATTTATTAGGTACCCGTGAATATCCGTTTATCCGTGGGAGAATGACAAATGGGTACTCGCACAGATATGAGGACGGGACAGATATTATCTACGGGGGCAGGGGGCTACTACCCGTCCCCGGCTTGCCCCGTTGCCATCCCTAGTTGATATGATAGGTAAACCCATGAACTGATAAATAAAGAAAATCCTAGTTGAGAGTGAACCTATCAGCTCCAATTCATGAAGAAAATTCAAATCTATTTTATTACCAATTTTTTTTCATTTTTTTATTACTAAATCAGAATTGTAATGTGATGACCATTTTTACAACAAACTTAACTAATGATGAAGTATCTAAGGCCTGCTTATGTGTATATGCACATAGGGATGACAATTGGGCAGGTTGTGGCAGGTTTTTCACTACTTGTTCTTGCCCCGTTCATTTACATATTGTCCCGCTCCCCATCTCATTTATTCAGCGGGGTCTATTTTTTTACCTTATACCTAAACCCGTGAAAATTTATCTTTCTCGTCTAGTCTCAAATCACACTTTTTGTTATAGAATTTTTAAAAAATTAGTTCAATAACAAATTTATTACAATTTAAATACAATATGTGTATACATATATATAGTTCGGGGCAGGTAATGGAACGGGACACCCTATACTTGACCCTACCTTGTACCCAAAGATAATGTATTCGAATTTTATCCAAAATCTATCCTGAAATTCAATTAATCGTTGAATTATCCCACCAGTCTCAGTTAGGACAAATCAAGATAGGGCGAGCTAGGCCAAATTGTCATCCCTATATGCGCATATGGAATTCTTATCAAAGTTATCAGCATTACTTTGGAACTCGAAATGATAAGGCATAAGTAAAAAATAAAAGGAAACAACTAGAAAAATAAAACTTACATATCATAAGGCAACATAAAAACAGGGACTATCTTACTGGTTTTTATTTCAATGAAACATCATCATATTAGCCAAGTAAGACATATAATGAAATAATTAGAAAAAACCAATGGCATGATAAAAATAAGGACTATCACCGCACTATCCATACTCTAAAAATAACGAAGCAATTAAATAGGACAACAGAGATCTGAAGTTATTGTTACTTGACATGGCAGCAACAGGTAGATAAACCTCTTCCATTTAATTGATTAGACATGCAACATTCAAATATACTTAAAATCGTAAAGGCATGCAGTATAGGAAGCAATACAAATAAAATTTGAATCTGTTGGCATGAACAATAGGTATGGTATAAGTACTGGTATGGTATAATATGAGATAAAACACCTGAATGAAATTTCAAGGGATGCACAAATGCCAAATTCATTAATAATATCTTACTATTTAAATCTTACTGATTAAAATCAATGTTTATTTTTAATCAGAAACTCATTCAAGTTCAAACTATAAACATTCAAACAGGTCAAAAAACCCAGACGAAAAAAAGAGAAAGCATAATTCTAGACTAATTGAAGAGGCACTAAGCTAGTATTGAACCATGCAATATATGAATACATTTTGTGACAAATATTGAACAAATCCAAAATAATAAACATCTGGACCTAATCTAAATCTTATTTTTACTGGGCAATTACAAACCCGAATCTGAATAATGCTAGTAAAAAACAAAAAAAAAAAACAAACACGAAAGGCGTGAGGCAAAGAAGTAGCACATTCAAACACACGTAACATGAGGAATCTAAGAAGCAGCAAAAGACAAAGAAGATATACCAGAGAAGTGGTCAGAAAAATAGAGAGAAAGAGAGGATCACGATGATGCAAGACGTTCAAACTTTGCATTAGCAGTGAATGTATTATATAGGCTTTAGGGATAGAAATTTAATATGATAAAGGAGCAATCATGGAAATCACTATGTAATAATCAATTTTGAGAATTAATCTCGAATTAAATAAAGCCAGTGTCAATTAAATTGATTGGCATCAAAATATTTACATATTTAGAATTAATCAAAATCAAATTGATTGAATCTGAATGCAATTAACACATAATAAAAGAATCACGTTAATAATAATTTACATATTTAGAATTAATCAAAATGTAATGTAAGAAGAAATATAATATTAGCGATTGAGTGCTAAGAACCATTATTACGAAGTCCCAATCTTCATCTCCAACCTAATATACTCTAGCTTGACAATCTAAATTGACTATTTTACTGAATTCATGATCTTATGCTTATGCTTAATTGACAACCACCACTATAAAGTCCTATTCTACTAGAAGATATTTCATTCAAAAAATATGCTTGCCATTGCTTCGATGCTTCGATCTGTTTGTGCTTGCCACCGCTTCAATCTAATTCTTCAAAATCTAGGAAGAAAATCAATCTATTGAAGACAAAGAACAGGTTCTTTGGAACTAGAAAGAGGAACATGGACATTTTTGTTATTTTTTCTTCGGGAAGCAGAAAGAAGAAAATATGTTTTTTTCTTTTTCTTTTTTATTTTTTTTTATTTTTTGTGTGTTTAATTTGTAATTTTAAAATTTATATATTATTTGATATTTGGACATGTCACATTTTTTTACTACATGTCTTGTGTGCAACATCCCTAAAAATTTTGATAATAACAAATACCTAAAATATCTACGTGGAAATAATATATACCTTACCTAAAATAACTATACACTGAATTATGTAACCACTTTCAAAACCAAATAAAATACAACTTTTTCAATGGCATGATTGTTTATTTGAACAATGATACTGTTATTCGAACTGTTAGCTGGTGTTAGTATATGAGAAATGATTGTTTATTTGAATAAACATAATGTTATTCAAATAAAGTAAAAGCTGCTAGTGTAAATGGAGAATACGTATAGTATAACATATGAAAACTTCAATTTTCATCCGATTCCATTTAGTTCCATTTTGATTCCTTTAAGACTAATAGTTCCAATGGAACCAAATGATGAAACATGATGATGATTTGGTGAAGCACGACTGGAGGGAACAAATGTCCAAAATATTAAATGCAAAGGTAGATGAGATAAGCATGTGAAGTCAGCAAGACAAGTGTCATGCAGAGAACTCTTGAAATCTTGATTAAGTCCCATGCAATGATTACAACAGAAAACAGGTGTCTAAAATATGGTAAAGAGCTAACAAAAATCTTAAGGAAGATTCACGAAATTCTGAAGTAACAAGTGACCAAAACATTAAGCAGCTGAAACATGTGCCAATATTGATAAAAATCATATTAGAAACATGATTACGGGAAGGAGATTTTTGTGATGGTGGTTTCCCGTTTTGACAACAAAGCCACCTTACATCATCCTTATACATAAGATCAACTCAAATTTAGCTCTATAAATACCTTTAAATTTCCCAAACTCGTTAGAAACACATCTAAACCAAGCCACAAAATCAGTCCTTGTTTTCTGTTACATCAACTCTCTTATCTTCAATCCCTTTTTCATCTTCCTTAACTATGTAACAGAGGTAAAAAATTGCAAAAATACCACTTTTTCTTCTTTATTTCTTCAAATCATACCTCCTAGTCTATCATTTTACTTTCATTTTCACTTGCTCTGTTTTTATATTTATGCTACAGTGAAAATATGGTTTCTGCAAATGTAATTTTCGATAGTTTTATTCAAATACGCTTAGGTTTATTTGAATAAAACATGCTAAATGTTTTAGATAGTTACATTCTCAAATGATTTATTCGAATAACCTATCTTTTTTCAAATAAAGCATTGTTTATTAAGGTTTTTAAGAAGCATTATTTGAATAAAACTTTACTTATTCGAATAAATTTCTTTTAAAATAATAAATAATGCAGTGTTATTCGAATAATCAAATAGTTATTCGAATAACAGACACCAGAATGTTAAAAATGAGATTTCAAACATACATGAACGATTTTTTTACTCATTTTAAACTCCTTTTCACCAATTTTTGATATATGACACTTTTATTACTTTTTTAGTTGAATTATGTCTGGCTTATACAATATTTTATTTATTACTCTTTTAGTTGGATTATGTCTGATTTTTTGAAAAAGATTTAATGTGAGCTATTTTAAGTAAAGTGTTAAAGAAATATCATCTCATAGATAAAAATAAATTAATGTGCAAAAGAGATTTATTGTGGCTATTATGAGAAGATTAAGTGATGTCTTAATCAAGTTTATTATTGTGACCATGATGAGATGATTAAGGGACGCTTTAATCATTAATATTGATTGTGGTCATGATGAAATGATTCATAGATGTCTTAATCAAATTATTGTGGTCATGATGAGAGCATTGAGAGACGTCCTAATGAAGAGAAATATGCACATTTGGTAAAGAGTGTTGAAATGGGATGACAATGACAATGATGAAGATGATTATAATAATGATAAGAAGAAAAACTGAGATATTTATTCTTTCATTGAGCTACTTACTCATTCATTATTGAGTTACTTATTTTTATCTTGAACTATTTACTCGTTCTTATTATGTTATTAATTACTTTTCAAATTTATTTATTTATTATTGATTTGTCTATTTAATTTTTATTGGATTCTCACACATGGTATTAGAGATAGAGAATTGTAAAGAATGGAAATTATATATTAGTTTTTGTTTTTTTCTACCGAGATTGTATCTCACTCCTTGTGGTTTAACATTTCAGATAATGCCAACAGCTAGAGTTGTGATAGATTTTCATGTTGAGCAGACATGTATGCCCGAGCTTGGCGATTATGTATTTACAATTACTTTTGGAGGCCTTTTTCCTAATAATTCTACTCTTCGATGAGTAGATACTAAAAGAAAATAATATTTGTACATATGTAAATAGTGGCACATAATGAAAACTTTTGTAAGTCTCATTTTTATTTAATAGATGCTTAACTTAAATAGTATTATATATGTATATAGCTTACTCTGGAAGAATATATACTCAAAATCCATATAAAATATTATACATACAAACTAATAAAATATTAGTAATTTTTATGCAATGTTGTAGTCTAGTGGGAACTTATATATATATATATATATATATATATATATATATATATATATAAATAATTAAAATTAGAATAGAACATTACATTATGTTGTTACATCAGTTTACATGTGATAGAAAATAACTACATATAATATATGACAAAATATTAATTATTTTACTTATCATATGTAAAACAAATAATACATTTATTTGATAACAAAAAAGACATATATCAAAATTTTAATGCATGTATTTTTTTATATATTATATATTATATATTATTATATGATTTGTTTTGAATGAGGTTCACGAGGCAAAGTTGCTTTAATATAACTTAAACTCGCAATCAAATAATCCTCAAAGGGACTCGATAAGAAAAAGAAAATAAAAAACCAAATAGAGAATTTATATTCAAACCATTGAGGTTTTTATAAGTCTAAAAAAACTAAACTCAGATTTCATTTAGAACTTATACGGCACCTTAGATGACTTATTGACAAACTCTTTTATTAACACTAAAGTAAGTAATTATGTTAAAAGATATATTAATCAAACATGTTTCAAGATTTTTTAAATCTAAAAAATATTTTAAAATAAAAAAATAGAAAATATTTTTTTTTTATAATGAGCTCTTATTGTCTTAGAACTGGTATGTGAGAATGAAACATACTTTGAGGGTGGATAATACTTGTACTGCTTGATTTGCTAAAGATAATTTAAAGAATGATGATATTTTTAAGACTTGGAGGTTGCCTCCTCGAAAAATAAGTTTACTGCTCTTCATTGATGTCATGGGTATCCTTTTCTGGTTGTTTATTTTCAGTTGTACAAAAAAAAAAAAAGCAAGGTAAAATATCTTCCCCTTAAATTACTCTAGTAATAATTGAATTCTTAAAAGTTTTTAAGTAAATACCAAATATAACGTAATAATATAAAATACATGTTTTTAAGTAAGGTTTTGCTAACAATTACTCCAAAGGCACTAATTTAAAAATATTTAAGATCTCCTATCAAATGCTTTTAATTACTTAAAAAAGTATTAAATATTTTTTGTATTTATAATATAGTAAAATATTTACTTTTTTTTAACTAATACTCTTAAACTACTCTTTAACAATCTTTTAAGTGTAAAGGAGGTTTCATTGTCCCATTTCGGTAGCTCAATTAGTACGATTTAAAAATATAGAAGGAGCGTAGTGTAATTCAATCTCCGCATTTGCTCTCATCCCATGAAAAAACTTCCTCTAAAATGTGATTGTCTGGTTTAATAATAAATATACTTTTATTTATTTATTTTAAAAATAACTTCATTTTTAAAAAAATTATTCTCATCCCATTTTCTCCTCTTCTAATCCCCACTCCTTCCCTGAACTTAACTAAGGAGTCACTTTGCTATATGATGACAAGGTGAATTCTAGGTTTTTTTTCTTTAAAAAAAAGGTTGGGATCAGGTATATTTTTATTTTTTATAATAAAAGAGATCCACAATGCAAAGCGATTTTAATATAACTTGAACTGCAGATCAAATTAGTCCTCAAACCACTCGCACTCGGTGCCACCTGAACCTAAAACTCATGTACACAATTTTTTTTTTAAAATTTCTTAAATCTTAATAATAATTAAATTCCTGTTATCAAAGAATAATAAAAGACCTAATATATGTTAGATATAAATGAAAAAATTTAATTATTTTAATAATTAATTATTATATAAAAATTTTGTTATAATCGATTATAATAGAATTAATTTTATATTTAAATATATTAATTAAAAAATTATTTTAAATTAATTTGTCTTACTTAAATAATATAAAAAAATTATTTTTATGTATTAAATTATTAAAATAAATATAAAATAATTAAAAAATTATTTAATTAAAAATAAAATAATATTTACATTTTATAATATAAAAAATAATTTATAATTTAAAATTAAAAAATATTATTTTAATATTATAAAAAAATTATATTTTATTAAATTTCATTCAAAAATTAAATTAAATTTTATTAAACATATAAAAATACTGTTATAATAATTTTTTTAAAAAAATTATATAATTAAAAAATAATCCCAATCTTTAAATCTTTTTCCTGACACAATAGGCCGCATCCTCTACCCCTCTAAGCCCAAGTCAACCTACACTCTTAAACGTGGCATCTAACAATTGGGCTGTGTTTGAAAGCAAAGACACAATAGCATTGCCCTTCCACCTATATAAATAAGGTGGCAGCTGGCAACCCTGCCCTCTCTATATTCTCCCAGATCTTTCTCCACACGCACAAATACCCTCTCTCTCTCTCTCTCTCTATATTTCTCACAACAATCTCTGGACAAACTCTCTCTCTCTTAAAAGCCTCTCACATTCGCATACAAATCCCATCTCCTTCACCCTCTCCCTATAAAAGAACCCTTCTTTCGAAACCTTCCCGCTCTCTCCACACTCTCCCACTCTTTTCTTCTTCTCTTCTTCAATTCAATTCTCGTTGCTCACAGTTCCCTAACCAAATCAAAACCCTAGTTCTTTGCTCAAAGGTCTGATCTTGTAACTGCTTGATCTAAAACCTAAATCGTCATGTACAAATCCTCAATTCATATTTTATTTACAAAAAAAAAAATCGATTAATTGCGGGAAGATTCTCTTCAACTGTTAGGTTTTTCAAACTTTTGAGATATGGGTTATTTTCATTTTTGATTTTTTTGGATAAAAATTGTTCCTTTTCATGTTAAGAAAAAAAGTGAAAAATTTGGTACTAATTGCCGTGGAACATAATCATAATATTAGGGTTCATGGCTGACCAAGGATTGGAAGGTAGCCAACCGGTGGATCTACAGAAGCACCCTTCTGGGATAGTGCCTACCCTTCAGTGAGTATCCAATTTTTTTTTTTTAATATCAAGTGTTTCCTCCTTTTGCAGATTACAAGTGCTCACTTCATGGGTTGCAATTGCAAGCATGAGATGGATTAGTCTACGTTTTGCTTGCTTCATTGAATTATAGGAGAGTTTTGAGTAGTGGGTTTACATTTTTTCTTCTTCCTTTTTTTTTTTGTAATAAAGAAGTGACCTCCTGATATTGTTATCCAATTGAAGTGATGCCCCTAAGGTGTTGTATCTACTAATATGTATGATGATGATGTTGAAAAATCAACTTTGTAAATAATAATGAAAATCATGCTTTTTTGAAGAATGGATAATATCCTTTGTGCTGTAACTATGACTGATATTGTTGGGGGTCACCTTCTGGTTACATGTGGGGCAAGCAAATCAGATGATGGGTTTACCTGGATTAGGGTAAAGATGCTCTCGTGGTCAATATGTCTTTTGTTTTTGTTTTTTTTTTGGCATTTCATTAATGGTAACTATTGTTTCTAGCTAGAAATTGTTCTGGGAGTCGTAACGGTATCCTAATGGGCAGGGGTGGCGCCTCATACATGCTATAGGAGGCTGCTGCTCCCCTTCCTCCCCAATTTTCTCAAAGACACTCTTGTAATTTTTATTTTTTTAAATCTTCTTAAAGATGCCCCCCCCCCCCCCTAGCTATCATTTTTTCCAGCCTAGCTCCGCCACTGCTAATGAGTACCTTGTAATATATTTATTGGTTGCTGGATCACAATATATTTTTGTATGTCCATTAAATATAACCATAAACCAATAAATATTTGACAACTCATACCAGGTTTGTAATCCCCAATAGTTCTGCTTAAATTTACCTGTAGCTGGTCCGTCTTGTTTTCCATACATGTCGATGCATTCACAAATTTAATATAGCAGGGTTTTAGTCACTGTGTTGTCCTGTCGAACATAGCATGTATTTATCTTCCTATATGATTATCCATATTGTTGAAATTTGCATTGGATGTTTCTTAGATGAATATGTTGAAACCAATTTCCTATGAGGCTGTGCCTAATAAGATGGCAAATTGTCTTTGCCACTATCCATCTGGTGCTTCCTTTTCTAGATGAATGTCTCCTTGTGTGTGTATCTCTTTCTTCTAAGGTGAATTCAAAATATATGCTCAAAATGCTTTTTGGTTTGTTTTTAGATAGTATCAGTTAGTCCAAGTAGCTTGTGGTGGAGTGTTGTAACGGCATGATACACCTCACGCCGCTATCACAGCTCATCATGGAGAATACAATATAATCTCTGTTTTGCCCCTAAACTGAAATCACCTGCTTCCGCCAATTGAGGGGCTTTTTTTGTCTCCCTTGACTCATTGCACAAACAGACCAAATTTTAGTGTTAGCAGCAGCCTTTCGTGCTATGAAGCCACCCAAATTAGGAAATTGTACTTTCTGATCAACAATTTCGCACTTTCTGATCAGGGGTTTTGCAGCCTCTCTCGCCTGCACCTGTTGCCAGAGCTTACCCCTGTTTCGCACCATTTCTAGTTCACACGCATCTTGCAAGTTTTCCTCACCCTGTCTTTTAAGTTTTGTCGATTTGGCACTTTGACTAAGATTAGTTGCTATTGAACATTAATGATGAATACTTTAAGTCTTTTTTCTATGTTTTGATGGATACTTAGAATTTTGAGTATTAATTATGTGTGAAGTTTTTAGATTGCATCGCTATCTTTGGTGTAGCGGCCGCTTTGCAACCTGCTATGCCATTATAGGGCTTTTGGGGTTGGCTGATTTGCGCTGTATTCCGCCATTAACAACTTTGGGCTTGATAACCTTTGCTTCTATATACATTGGAATATCTAGTAATTTTGCGTCTATTTACATTGGAATATTTAAGAACTTTGCTTCTATTTATATTGGAATATCTAATAATTTTGCTCTCTATTTACTTTGGAATATCTAATAATTTTGCTTCTATTTACATTGGAATATTTACTAATTTTGCTTCTATATACATTGAAATATCTACTAATTTTACTTCTTTATACATTGGAATTGTCTCATAATCAAGCTGTTTGTACTGCCAGAAATATTGTGTCAACAGTAAATTTGGACTGTAAGTTGGACCTTAAAACAATCGCCCTTCAAGCTCGTAATGCAGAGTACAATCCCAAGGCAAGTTTCATTTGTTGATAGTGATTCCACCCAAATATATGTATATGCGCAATTGCGCTTGTGCGACGCACATGATGTTTATTTTTATTTATTATTATTATTTTGTATTGCAATTTCCAATACAATGAAGGTTAACTTGGTGTTTGTAGTACAGTCATGATGTCATGTATCTTACTTTTCAAAGATTCAAATGTTTCTATCTGTACTAGAGAAGCTTGGTTGATATAAGTAATATTTTGTATTAATATCACTTTTGATATTAGCTACTTGTCGCTACTCTTCTGTTGTCCGAAATCAGTAGTTAACCTATTTAGTAGATATGCTTGTTCTTGTTGGTCATTTGTATGCAGTGCTGATGTTTGTGATGTGATTCTTTGTAGCGTTTTGCTGCTGTGATTATGAGGATCAGGGAACCAAAAACAACTGCACTCATTTTTGCTTCTGGCAAGATGGTATTTTCCTTTGCTTCACCTGGAACTTCTATTAGAAGAGCATGTTATTGTTGTTTTTAACATTGTCCTCAAATGAAAAGTAGGTGAAGTTGTACATTAGTTTGTAGTTGCATGGTTCTCTTATTGAATTCCCTTTTCTTATCTCTTATTTTAAGTAACTATGTTTATAAGATCTTTGGACTGACAATTAGTGCAAATTGGTCACTCCATGATATTCAGATTTGTTGCCACTAGTTAATCATTGAAGGTGCTTGTAATGTGGTTGCAAAAATTAAATTAGTCTCTTTTTCTCTGGCTTTTGCCCAAGGTTTCTCTAATGTTCCTCTTGCAAAATCAAATTAATTTGGTGGTGCTTGTAGAGGGCTTCTTTTTCTTATGCTTTTTAAATTTAATTGGTATGACCAGGTTTGTACTGGAGCTAAGAGTGAGCAACAGTCTAAATTGGCTGCGAGGAAGGTATGCTATTGTTCTTTTCTTTTTTAATCTCATTCATTCTGTATATTATTGATGTTTCTCAATGGGAGGACCTGGAGGTTCATTAGACTGAAGAACCATGTCAGTTGTGGTAGCTTGGTTTTGAGCCTATTCGTCCTGTAGTTTGGAGTAGAATAAGCTCCTCAAACCATTGAAGGAAGATGGATGGTTTTAATGTTCTCTTCTCATGTGTATAAGCTTGATCCACATATTACTTTTTTCAGTTGGGATCGGGAAGCTGTTTATTCTTAAAAGAGCCTATTCATCCTATAGTTTGGAGTAGAATAAGCTACTCAAACCATTGAAGGAGGATGGATGGTTTTAATGTTCTCTTCCCATGTGTATAAGCTTGATCCACGTATTACTTTCTTCAGTTGTGATCGGGAAGCTGTTTATTCTTAAAATTTTATAGTATTTTCTAATTTTCCCTTTTTCTCCTTCAGTATGCTCGAATTATCCAAAAACTTGGTTTCCCAGCTAAATTTAAGGTACTGCTTCTACTCTTTCGATATCTTCACTGAAAATGTTTCATCCATTATTGTTTATTAGTTCTTTTTTCACAGTACCTAAGTAGTTCTTGATCACTTGATTCCTTTGGTATTTTGCTTTAGGATTTCAAGATTCAGAACATTGTTGGCTCTTGTGATGTCAAGTTCCCCATACGGCTAGAGGGTCTTGCATATTCCCATGGTGCTTTCTCAAGCGTAAGTATTTTTGTGTGTTTTTTTATTTTTTTAAGGAGGGCTGGTTTGAGCTTCTGGTGACTTACATTAAAAAAATATTATTATTTCATAGTTGATGTTAGGCAATAATATCTTAATGTTTGGTGATCGTCTAACATTATTTTTATGGTGTTTCATTGAATTATATACCTGATGTGAAATAATCTATAGAAAAATTTTATTTTTGTCTAATATACTATGTTGCAAACTATGGAAAATACTGATTTGACAGTGTCTGAATTACAGATGCAAAACCAAAACTAATTTCCATGACAGCAAAATAGCCACAAAGTTGGTTTTATTTAATTTTTATTATGTAGAAGCTGCTTTCTCCCTACTAAATGCATTGCTAAACATTGCAGATACTTATATGTTTAAAAGGGTTTAAAATTTTTAAAATTAAAACGGAGGGAAATGTTAAAACTTAACAAGTAGTGTTATAAGTCATGATGCTTGTGCGGTAAAGGAAGCATAGATGATGGAAAAGGCCGTCTTCAGTTGTGTCTATACATGTGCCAGTTAGTTTCCTCTTGTCTATTTATGTACTAGAGTATAGAAGTATAAGAAAATGGTGGATATATGTTGAACTTGCTTGTTTGTGGTGGTAGTATGAACCAGAGCTCTTTCCAGGACTAATCTACCGTATGAAGCAACCTAAGATAGTCTTGCTCATATTTGTCTCTGGCAAAATTGTTCTAACAGGAGCTAAGGTAATATTCTTGCTTATAATTTCCCTTGATAATTTTATATTTTCCCATTTTTCTGGTTAGCTGGATTATTGATATTTTTTTTCGTTTCCATGTTCTTAGGTGAGAGATGAGACTTACACAGCCTTCGAGAATATATATCCTGTGCTTACTGAGTTTAGGAAAAACCAACAATGGTATGGACATGGCTCTATTCATTTAACTTTTTCATTGCTATTTCTTTGGATATACAGATTGTTGAAATTTCAGTGAGTTGCCATTACTGTGTCTACTTTTGTTTTGCTTTCTTCCTTTGGTCATCATGATTATAACTGCTTGAGATGTAGATCCCGGACTCGACAATGTAGATACTATTCTAGGTTGTACTTGTGTAGAAATGCTCATGTTTTACATGTGATGTATTCACAAAATGAATTGAACTCTTGTTGTTTTCAAGCATTTTCATGGTGTTGTGTTGTAGCACTGTGTCTGTATGTGACTGGGCATGGGTGTGTCATAAAATATATATTGTGGGCTCCTGATGTCATATTTGGAATATTTGATGTTTATGGCAGATAATTGTCAAGAGCATGAGCGAAGTGTTCTCGCAGAGAAGTTCGTGGAACTGTAAATATTAAAGCAAAGGAGATATCTGGATTGATATCAATTAAGATAGCCGTTTGTGTTGTTCTGTCTCTTTTTTTATGGGTCTTAATGTAGCAAAGTGAAGAACATTGTAGTATTGAATTGACATTATAAAAAAAAATGATTTTGAAGAGACAGAACGAAGAAAAAAAAAGTCGGGGAGCTAGATGGAAATAACATTGTGTTCTTTGACAGTTGGCATCATCTCATGAAGTTTTAAACTGTTTTGATATGGCTCCTTAAATTTCTAACAATTAGTGTCAATGATCATATCGGGTGGTCTGACTATTAAGTATTGAAATGTCATGAACAACAAATCAAAGCTTTGATCCAGCAAAATTATAGTTGCTTTAAGAATTGTGTTAGCCATGTGATAGAACTACTTGATGAAGTATACACGACCTCTCAGCAGTACTGTAGAATAAATGATTTAATATTTAATATTTTGATTAAACTGTAAAACACAAAACTCAGTATGACATTTAAAAAACGATTTTTTAGTTCTTTGTATCATTATCTAAATAATAAAGTTGTGTTATTTATAGGACAAAATGTTAGTTGCATTGTATATATTATTAAAATATAGAGGTCCTAGAAGGGGATTTCACATCGCAATTGGTAGTACCTCAGAAGTATTTAATAATGTCTTAACCGACTTTGACATGCTAAACAATGAGCTATTTCATTGCTTGCTTAGAGAATAAAGGGAAAATCAAACCCCAAAATACTCAGCATCTTCAAGCAGCATTTGAAACTCTTGAGGAGTCTGATCTATTATCAAGCCGCACCCATTAAGCTTTACAGACCTCTCTATCAATGACTGTCAAATTAATTGGCATATTATCTCGATTTTTATTTTATGTTGCTGCATGCTGCCATTTGCAAATGATATTAAAATTTGAAGGTGTTCAACTACATAGCTTCCATAGCACAAGCCTAAATTTGAGAAAACTTGGGCAAATGGAGTGGAGTTGTTTGGAGTTGGAATTCAAACCACTCTCTACCAAGGAGCCATTTTTCATACCCCAAACTGGGGAGTTTGGGATGGAGACACCGAGTGGAGCAAAAATTGTTCAATTTTTTACAATTACAATTACCTTTTTATTTTCTCAATTCTTTTTTCCATCTTCTCTACATAAAGATTATTTTTTACATCTCAAAAATTAATAAAATTGTAACCTTCTCCATTCTTCTTTACCTCTCTTTTGCATCCAAACAAAGGAAACTAATTCTCACACTATTCTATTCCTCTAAATAGTCTATACTTTATGAACCAATCTACTCCATATCCTTTAAACTTCTAAACGTAGCCTCACGGTGCTGGCAATATCAATGGGATCAAATAAATCATAATAATGCAACTTTGCAACACTTTAAACCAGGGATGTATCGAGGATTGAGAATACTGAAGGGGCGGACAATAAAAATATTCTAATTCCTATTAACTTGTTTAATAGAATTGATTTTTTTTTTCTTATTCCTACCCAAGAGGTTATCTTCGAAGGTTTACAAGTTTTTTTTTTTAGAAAAAAAAAAACAGAAAAAGGTTATTGAAAGTTTACAAGAACATTTTATCCAACATACAACAGGAACTGTAAGTACCTACCTGGCATAGCCGTTAATAACAATAAAATAGCCAGGTACCTTGTTGGCTATTAAGGAAAATGTTGGCAGAATAAAAAAATAAAAATAAAAAAGAGAAAATGATGGAGACACAACAGTTTCTCTCTCTCTCTCTCTCTCTCTTTTTCGATTGTTAGATTCTATGTAGATTGCACTAATTCAGATATAATTCATCGCTGCAAAAGTAACGATAGTGACTAGTGACTTGTTTGTGGAAAACAGCAAAATCGATGAAATAAACTACAAATATATTTTTTGGGATAACTAATAAAGATCGACCTTAGCTCAGTTGGTAGGGCGGAGGACTATAGTTGGACATTTTATTTTATATAATTTTATTTTATATTTGAATATTTTTTATTAATAAAATAAAATGAAATAGGAAGAAATATATTAAAAAAGAAAAGAAAGAAATAAAATATAAGAGAAATTCTTACCTAAATATAAATAGATCATAAGTAGTTAAGTGTACTAAGGTAATTAGAACTTAGTATTTTCATAGATTTTTGTGTCTCATAATTAATTTTACAATACTCTAAGAAAATATTAACTTCTGATTGGCTTAATGCACCTAATTAAGTGCGTCATGTTTAAGTAAAAATTTCTCAAAACATAGTTATTATTCTCTTTATTTAAAAGTTTCATTAATAGTACGGAATGAAATTTCATTACTTATGTATTATTTTCATTCTACCTCAATTTTAGAAGGAATAAAAATTAAACATTTGAAATAAAGAGAGAAAAAATAATCTTCTATGTGTTTCGTTCCTTTCTCATATATTTTAAAATTAGAGAGACAAAAGAAATTATTTTCCTTCTCTTCATTCCATTTCAATTCCCGATAGAGGATGTGAAGCAGACAACCCCTTAAACTAAGGAATAGAAGTATGAAAAACAATAAACCAAAAAAAAAAGTATGAAAAACTTTCAAGCTCCAAAGAAATCTGTGTATGATTTCAATTCTTCTAACACAAGGAATATATAATTTCAACTTTCATCATTATATCTTATAAAGTAATTGTCTATTATCATCGTTAGTTTCACATGTGGTCATAATATCATCTTTGTTTTACTAAATTTTACGAATGATTTCTCAAACTAAAAGGTCAATAAACGAATCTGAGAAATTTTAAATCATTATTGTGATTGATTGCAAACCTACAAAACACGAAAATAAATACAAGGCACGAATAGGACAAAATACGAATACATTAATATAGTAAAAATTAAAATAATAATTGAAAGATATATAGATGAATATAAGGCATGAATACGACACATTATAAATATATTAATATGATAAAAGTTTTAAAAATAATAGAAAGATATACAGATAAAAATTATTTAAAATTATTGAAGTATTTGATATGCGGCAACTATTTTGAAGTAACGGTCTTACATAGTTGGAACTGTAGCATTATACAGGAATTTCATGAAATTAAACGAAAGGAAACATAAGAACATCAACGTGATAGAGGCTAAGATCTTCTAAGTAAATATAATTCAAGAACGAGTACTTCTTCAGCATCACCACAGCAACGGTGAGGTGCATATGGCTATTCTTATGCACCAAATAAATGACGAAGGTAAATCTTTGTCCACTTTTGATGTTAGTGAAATTAATATATTTAGTCTCAATATCGAGGGTAAAACTAAGGAGGTCAAAGAGAAAATTTATTATCTTGAGTGTAAGAGTATAATAGTTGAGTGAGTCAGTTATAAGTTAGTTAGACACGTGTAAGTTTCAGTTACAATCAGTTAGAGTTGGTTAGAATTAGTTACAATTGTCACATGGTGTAAATCTTACTATATATGTACAAATCTCACAATCAGTGATTAGATGATCAAACACACAAAATCAGATTGAATTCAGCTCAATATTTTCTCTCTGTTCATATTCTTTTTCTCTGAGTTTCTTGGCTTTCTTTCTTATCTTCATTTTCTCTGATACCTTTCATTGAGCAATGGCCTTCTTTAATCCATCATCTCATAGCCTTTACACTAGAGAGTAAAATCTTATATGAGTTAAATGACTTGAGCATAGATGATGAGCAAATATGTATCAAATAGCATTCTAGAGCAAAAAATGATTTCAATATCTCTTGAAAGAAGCTAAAGCTTAGAGTAATAGTGGAAATGGTAGCAGTATAAGAAGTGGCTTGGGCCCCATATCCATATCTTCGATGGTTTTGCTATTGGTGCCAAAGATCTAGTGCTAGAACAAGGAAATTTCGGAGCTAACAATAGTGGAAGTTATTTTGGTTTCTCTAATGGAAGCTCCAGTAGTCAAATAGAAGGAGCTAACATGGTCATACTGCTACCCAATGGGAGTACTAATGAAACTGTTGGTGGCAACACTAGAAGATCTATTATAGTCATAGAGATTCCTTATGACAATTTTTGAGGACCCAATGTTGCTATTGATCAAAATAGTATGGGACTATAATCACTACATCAAAGATATTTTGGCGCGAACAATAATGTAGTAAAATTGAGATTCCATTAAAATTTTGTGGGGAATTGGCAATAAACTTGGGTGCTAGATCACTTACTATTGAAAATTTTGCAAGTGTGAAGGAATCCCCATTGGAGTGCTTCTAGTACATTAAGGATCAAAGTTTGTAAGAATGCCAAGTTGTGATTTTATCAAGAAATGGACAAATCGTTTGTCTCAAGTTTCTTATTTTCGATTTCATGAAAGAATCGAAGGTTTACTATTTCGATTCTAAGTCATTTGGAGAAACCTAGCTAAGAGTTTCAAGGTATTCCATCTATTATGAACAGATAATATTTCTGAATATTTCATCTTATTGAAAATAACAAAGATACAAGGTATATATAGATAGCAGATTTGCTAGCTATGAAAAGAAAGAAAAGGAAAATAACAAACTAATAACTTAACTAATTACATGATATGAAAACAGAAAAACTAATTTTCTGTTAAGTCTAATACCCCCCCCCCCACAAGATGGAGAGTAGATGTTAATCACTCCCATCTTGGACAACAACTTATTAAAAGGTTGAGGATCCAATGGTTTGGTCAGAATGTCAGCAAGCTGATCAGAGGTAGAAATAGGAAGCAAGTGAAACAATTTTGCTTATAGCTTCTCCTGGACAATGTGACAATCGATCTCAATATGTTTTGATCTCTCATGGAAGGTTGGATTTGCAGTTAGGTGTCTAGCTTACTGACTATCACAGTATAGCAAAGATGGAGAAACAAAGGGAACACAAAGATCTTCAAGTAAGTATTGCAACCATTGTAATTCGCATACTGTGGATGCCAAAGCTCTGTATTCAGCTTCGGTTGAAGATCGGCTAACAGTGGATTGCTTCTTGGATTTCCAAGAGATGAGTGAGTTGCCAAGATATATGCAATAACCAGTGATGGGTTTTTTGGTTGTAGGACATGTGACCCAATCAGCATCACTAAATGCCTTTAATTGCATTGTTGATGTTGTAGGAAAGAACAACCCTTGGGCTGGTGAGGCTTTGATGTACCTTAGGACACGAATTGCAGCCTTGTAGTGATCATGTGATGGATTGCTCATGTACTGATTCAATTGTTGGATAGAGTAGCTAATGTCTGGACGTGTGTTGGTCAAGTAAAGAAGTCGGCCAATTAATCTGCGATAAACAACAGATAATATTTCTGAATATTTCATCTTATTGAAAATAACAAAGATACAAGGTATATATAGATAGCTTATTTGCTAGCTGATAACAATGTATTTTATTCATTTTATAATCCT
Organism: Ormosia emarginata; assembly: GCA_029884605.1. Classification (NCBI taxonomy): domain Eukaryota; kingdom Viridiplantae; phylum Streptophyta; class Magnoliopsida; order Fabales; family Fabaceae; genus Ormosia; species Ormosia emarginata. Next base: position 15,866,632 of record JAQQTP010000068.1, on the reverse strand, counting down.
CTCATTAGGCTTTTTAAGGTTCAATTTGGCTTAATTAAGTTGATTTTGTCACATTTTATGAAATTAAGCTTAATTAGATCATTAAAAAAATTATTGCTTGAATTATCATTAATTTTAGTGATTGCATTCTTAAGTAAAGTGGCCACAATTTGAGTTGCAATTAACTGATTAATGTGATTCTGGTCTTGTTGGAAAGTTTAGATAAATCTCTAATAGCTATTCACTTGATAGCAAGAACCACACTGATAACAATATATTTCATTCATTGTATAACATTCTCACTTGGCTTTTTCAGTAAACTGACTATAATTTGAGTTACAAATATCTGATGGATGTGATCTTGGTCTTGTTTTTAAGCTGAGATAAATTTATACAATTTTCATGAAGGCCTCAAGACCAGGGACACACATTTGGATAACTCAAATTGGAGTTGAAGCAAAATTTAGAGTTTTGAACCTGACAGCTTGACCTCTATGTACTCATTAGGCTATATCTCGGGTTATAGGAGTTCAACAATTCTAAAATTTTGACAGTAGAAGGTTAAGACCCATATCTACAACTTTTATGAAGAATACAAAAGCTAGTTCGGATTCCTTGAAGGTGATATTAGGCTTGGAAATCAAAACAGAGGTGCTGAATTTAGGCCTGACCCATGAGCAGTAATTGGGCCATATCTCGGGCTGTGGTTGTTGGATTTGGCTAAATTTGGTGTTTCTGGAAAGCTGAGACAATTTCTTAGAACTTTCATGAAGTCCACTTGGCTCAAAAATGACGCATGTCATGAGCTAAGAGCAGAGACATTTCGGAGCCAAGAAAGTCTATAATTTCAGCTCATTCATCATCTATTTTGATTTTACTTCTCATCATCAAACAACTTCATTGTCTTCTTGCACTCCTTGAACTCTATAAAAGGAGGCAAAGACTGATCATTTAAAGGGGTTGTGTTAGTGTTAGCTCAGCTTAGAGTTTACTTTCATGTTTGTATGTTAATTGTTTCCTTTGTGTAGTTTTCTATTATTCTTAATTGAAGTTATATTCATCACCATCTTGTTCTCTCTTTCTTTCTTCTTGTCTATAAGTAACTAAATCTTCATCTTGCTTGGATAAAAGAGTGAAGCTCTTGGTAATATGTTGAGGTTAGATTAATTTCCTTCTTGTGCTTGAATGATATATTTTTATGTGATCTTTATATGTGTTGTATGTTGTTTCTGATTAATTTAGAAACTCTTCTTGTATAATGAATATCTTGATTCATTGTAGACAAGACGTTGGCACAGTGGATGCTTAAGACCATTTGCAAGTATTGATAGATAATTATTAGAACCATAATATGATTATATGTATAATCTAAATTAAACTTTGAATGTTAAATCTTCCGATTGGAACCTTTATTATGTATGATTTCAATTGAGTTATAAAAAAATAATTTTATCTTTAATTTATTACCAAGAGTAGATCTCCTAACCCAAGCAATTCTTTTTCATTTGTGAACAACTTATATCATCTTTAGTAATGTGACAAATCTTCTCATTGCCTCAAATAATTTTCTTTTTATCAATTCCCTGTGGATTGACCTCGGACTTCCGAGAATTTACTACTTGAAACAACCTGCACTTGGGTTTGAAACTTTTAATTACACCATCAAGTTTTTGGCGCCGTTACCGAGGACTTGATTTGAAATCCTAATTCATTGAGGTTCTCTTTCTGTAAGTAAACTTCACCAACATGTATATTCTTCCTCTACTCTTTTCACTTTTTAATTTACTAATTTAATAAATAACTTACTAATTAACTTACTACTTACTAACTTATTAACTAACTTTTATATTTATGTTATTTATTTTTTTTAATTTTTATTTATTTATTTACTTTTTTTTTTGCTTTACGTTTTTTTTTTTAATTTTTTTTAATTTTCATTTTTTATTTTTTTATTTATTTACGCTTTCTCTTTTTATTTTATCTTTTTATGCTTTATGTTTACTAACTTTCTAAATTTATATTTATGTCATTTATTTACGCTCTCTAACTTTTAATTTATGTCATTTATTTTTTTCTTCTCTAACTTTTAATTTACGTCATTTATTTTCTCGCTTCTCTAACTTTTTAATTTCTGTCATTTATTATTGCTTTCTAACGTAATGAAATAATCTTTCTTCTTCTATTCTCTTTCGCCCTTGACCTGTGTGCTCTGCCACTCTCCGATTTTCATATCTTAAATTTGCTTTCTGCACTTTATTTTCTGTATTTTATTTTCTATATATTATTAACTCTCTAACTTTCTAACTTTTTAATTTATCAGTTATCTAACTTTTTACTTGTTAATATTTATTTGGTGGCTGGTTTATACCACATCCTTGTTAATATTTAATGATTGATGTAAACAATCGACTTGTATATTATTTTTATTTTACGTCACTTATTTATGCTTAACTGGTATCGTGATTCAAATTCTGGTCGTTTGGTTAAAATTAATCCTGGTACTTTATATATTGATTTATTTGAATCACAATCACATACAATTGACACAATGGCTAAAATTGAAGGTGCACATGTTGAACATGAAAATCAAACACAACGAGCTGAAAATGAAAGTATACATGATGAACAGGAAAATCAACCGCTGCGAACTATGCGTGCATATTTGCAACCACCTCGAAATTATAGTCCATCATGTTTTATCTTTTCACTACTACTAATAATTTTAGATTTAAGTCAGGTATGATTTCTTTACTTCCTAATTTCTATGGTATAGAATCTGAAAGCCCATATTTACATCTAAAAGAATTTGAGGAAGTTTGTATTGCTTTCAATGATCAAAATTGCACTGAAGAGATTGTTAAGCTTAAATTGTTTCCTTTTTCTTTGAAAGATAAAGCAAAAACTTGGCTTAACACTTTGAAACCAAGATCAATTGGCACATGGCAAGAAATGCAAGGTGAGTTTTTTTAAAAAAATTTCCAACACATAAAACCAATGCTTTAAAAAGACAAATCTAAAATTTTTGGCAAAATTCAAATGAAGCGTATTTTCAAAGTTAAGAACGTTTTAAAGATTTGTTAAATTCTTGACCACATCATGGTCTTGAAAAATGACAGACTATAAGCTTCTTTTATGAAGGTTTAATACCTGAAATTAAACAATTTATGGAAACGATGTGTAATGACGAGTTTCTTGATAAAAAACCCAAAGAAGCTTTAGATTATTTAAACTATTTGGCTGAAAATTCTCAATCTTGGCATGGTACTGATCCTTTTGAAAATTCAATTGGATATAACCTTACAAATGCTGGTAAAGGAAAATATCAGCTTAGTTAAGAAGAAGATCTAAATGCAAGGTACGCTAGTTTGGCTAGAAAGGTTGAATCCATAGAATTAGGGAAAGTAAAAGAAGTCAAATCTGTGAAAAATGAAAAAATTTGTGGCATTTGTGATGAATTAGGACATTCGACAAATGAATGTCCTAATATTCCTATTTTTAAAGAAGTTGTGCATCAGCAAGTAAATGCAATGAACAATTTTAAAAAGCCATTCACCTATTCTTTTTCAAATTCTTACAATACAGGATGGAAAAATCATCTGAACTTCAGTTGGAGGAATAATAATCAAGCACAATTTATGCAACTACCGCCTCCTAAGGAACAACAGGATTCTCAAAATTCTCAAGGATATGCACCTTATGTCCCACCATGTAGGAAAAACCTTGAAGGAACATTGAATGCATTCGTAGAAAAGCAAGAGGCCATCAATAAACAAAATACTCAAACCATGATTGACATAAAAGACACTCTTTCTAAACTTACTTCTGCACTCACCATTCACGAGAAAGGAAAATTTCCTTCTCAACCTCAACCGAATCCTAAAGGTCAATATAGTCTAAATGAGGGTAGTTCAGAAAACTAACAAATAAATCAAGTCAATTCTGTGATAACCCTTAGGAGTGGAAAAGTTGTTGAAAAAGGAATTTTTGAACTTTGTGAGAAAGATGGTGAATCAATTACCCAAGATAAGAAAGAGGTTGATAAGCCATCTAACCAAAATGAGACCAAACTCTTGTCTCCTCAACCCACATTTCCTTAAACATTAAGCAAATCAAGGAAATTGGACCACCAAATTGAAATTTTTAAAATTTTTAAACAAGTGCAGGTCAATATCCGTTGTTAGATGCTATCAAACAGGTTCCTTCTTATGCTAAATTTTTGAAAGACTTATGCACTGTTCAAAAGAAATTAAATGTGAAAAAGAATGTCTTTTGACCGAATAGGTAAGTTCCATTATTCAAAGCAATAATGTTTTGAAACATAAAGACCCTGGTTGTCCTACAGTTTCATGCATTATTGGAGAACATAAAATTGATCAAGCTTTACTTGATCTTGGTGCTAGCCTTAATTTGCTTCCATATTCAATTTATCAACAACTCAACTTTGGTGAGTTAAAACTAACTTCTGTAACTCTTCTACTTGCTAACAAATTAATTAAAATTCTAAAAAGAATAGTGGAAGATGTGTTAGTACAAGTTGATAAATTCATTTATCCTGTGGATTTTATTATCTTGGAAACTGAACCTATGGTTAATAGTTCCAAGTCAATTCTTATTATTTTAGGTCGTCCATTTTTAGCAACATCAAATGCTTTGATAAATTAAAGAAATGAAGTGATGAAACTAACATTTAGAAATATGACACTTGAGCTTAATGTTTTCAACATATGCAAACAACCACATGAAGTCAATGATGAAAATGAGGAAGTTGACGGGATTGAAGCCATTGTAGATTATCATCTTCTAAAAGGGAGTTCTTCTGATCCATTAGAAGTTTGTTTAATTAATTTATTTGATTCATCTATGCAAGTAGATGATGATATTTCTGAAATATGCTCTTTGCTTGATTGTACACAGGCAATGGAATACAGGGGATGGAAGCCGAGATTCGAAGAGCTACAACCTATGAATGATAATATTCATGAAGAAGTACCTACACTGGAACTAAAGCCATTACCTGCTGGGTTGAAGTACACATTTTTTGGAGAAGACCAAAGCTTTCTATTAGTAATTTCATCAATCCTTACTAAAGAACAAGAAGGTATGTTGATAGAAGTACTTAAAAGGCATAAAAGTGTAATTGGATGGACATTAACAGATGTAAAAAGCATTAATCCATTAATTTGTGCACATAGAATACATTTAGAGGATAATGATAAAACATCACAATAACCTCAAAGAAGATTAAATCCGCATATTAAAGAGGTAGTTAGGGCTGAAGTTCTTAAATTACTTGATGTTGGAATTATTTACCCTATTTTCGATAACCAATGGGTAAGCCCTATACAAGTTGTGGCTAAGAAATCTGCAAAACAGTGGTTGAAAATGAAAAAGGTGAGTTAATACCTACGCGAGTTTCATCTAGTTGGCGTATGTGTATTGATTTTAGAAAATTGAATGCAGCCACTAGGAAAGATCATTTCCCCTTACCATTTCTTGATTAAATTCTAGAAAGAGTAGCAGGACATCCCTACTATTATTTTCTTGATGGTTATTCGAGGTATAATCAAATACCAATTGCATTAGAGGATCAAGAAAAAACTACTTTTACATGCCTCTTTAGCACTTTTGCTTATAGAAGAATGTCTTTCGATCTTTGTAATGCTCTGGTAACTTTTCAAAGATGCATGCTAAGTATTTTTAGTGACATGATTGAGCATTATTTAAAGGTTTTCATGGATGATCTGATAGTTTTTGGAAATTCTTTTGAAAATTGTCTTGATAATTTGGATAAAGTTCATAAAAGATGTGAAGAAAAATGATTTGTTTTAAATTGGAAAAAATGTCATTACATTGTTACCTTAGGAATCGTGTTAGGTCATGTGATATCTTCTGAAGGAATTAAAGTTGATAAGGCCAAAGTTGAATTAATTGCTCATTTGCCTTTCCCAAAAACAGTCAGAGAAGTTCGTTCCTTTTTAGGACATACAGAATTTTATCGAAGATTCATTAAGGACTTTAGTGTCATATCTAGACCATTATGTAATCTTCTGATAAAAGATGCACCATTTGATTGAACTCAAGAATGCCAAAAAAATTTTGAAAAATTAATTGGTCTTCTGACATCGGCTTCTATCATGCAATCCCCTGACTGGTCTTTGCCTTTTGAATTAATGTGTGATGCAAGTGATTTTGCTGTTGGCGCTGTTTTGAGCCAAAGAAAGGAAGGTAAGCCTCATGTGATTTGTTACACAAGTAGAACTTTAAATAGTGCACAAATGAATTATACCACTACTGAAAAAGAACTGCTTGCTGTAATTTTTGTATTTAACAAATTTCGAGCTCATTTTATTGGTTCTTCTATTGTTATTTTCACTGATCATGCTACTGTTAGATATTTAATGTCTAGGCAGGATGCCAAATCTAGGTTGATACGGTGGATCTTATTGCTTCAAGAATTCAACATCACAATAAAAGATAAGAAAGGAGCCAAAAATGTTATCGCAGATCATAGTCCAGACTTACAACAGGCTCACCTTTTGATAGCACACCTATCAATGATTCTTTTCCTGATGAGTTTTTATTTTTTGTCAATTCTATGTCTTAGTTTGCTAATATAGTCAATTTTCTTGCGACAAAAAAGATGTTGGCTCAGTGGTCACATCAAGACAGAAAAAAGTTTTTGACTGAGGTAAATTTTTTTTATTAGGATGACCCATATTTGTTCAAATATTGCCCTGATCAAATCTTTCGGAGATGTGTACCCGATAATGAGGTAGGTAGTGTCATTAAATTTAGTCACTCAGAAGCATGTGGAGGTCATTTTTTTTCAAAGAAAACAGCTGCGAAAATCTTACAGTGTGGATTTTATTGGCCCACTTTATTTAAAGACAGTTATGCCTTTTACAAAAGTTGCGAAATTTATCAGAAATTAGGTTCTATTTCTAAAAGAAATATGATGCCTCTAAACCCTATCATTGTCATTGAAATTTTTTATTGTTGGGGAATTGATTTCATGGGTCCATTTCCATTCTTATTTGTATTTGTGTATATTTTGGTTGCAGTTGATTATGTCTCAAAATGGATTGAGGCGATTCCATGTCAACAAAATGATCATAAAACTGTTCTCAAATTTTTAAAAGAAAATGTCTTAAGTCATTTTGGAATCCCTCGAGCTATCATCAGTGATGGGAGAACACATTTTTGCAATAAACCATTTGAATCTTTAATGAAGAAATATGATATTACCTATAAAGTTGTCACCCCTTATCACCCTTAGACAAGTGGACAAGTAGAATTAGCAAATAGAGAAATTAAACAAATTTTGGAAAAAACAATTAACCTAAATCGTAAAGATTGGTCTTTAAGACTAAATGATGCACTTTTGGCTTACCGTACTGCTTTTAAAATATCTTTAGACATGTCACCCTATCGGTTAGTTTATGAAAAACCTTGTCACTTGCCTGTAGAACTGGAACATAAAGCATTTTGGATCATTAAAGTTTTCAATTTAAATCTTGATGATGCTTGCAAGTTACGCAAATTGCAAATAAATGAACTTAAGGAATTTAGAAATGATGTATATGAAAACTCAAAAATATATAAAGAAAGAACAAAAGTTTTTCATGACAAATCTATTTTGAGAAAATCTTTTGAAATTGGTCAAAAAGTTCTGCTTTATAATTCTTGTCTTCACCTATTCCCTGGAAAATTGAGATCTAGGTGGACTGTGTAACACCCCAAATTTTCGTATCTCTTAAACAGTAATTTTGACAGTTAACAGAATTTTACTGTTTAGTAATTTCTGTGCACTGTAAAATTATTTTGTTTATTCCATCAGCGTATTTGATCTTTTTGAGTGATTTACTCCGAGTCAGGAAAATAAAATTTTTTGGGTCGGAGAAAACTTTACGTAATTTAATTTTTACCGTTAGGTAATTATTTTACGTAATCTGATTTGATATTTGTGCATTTTATAATTTTTGTGATTTTTGTGGATGATTATGATTTTTTTCTGTCTGTGGGCCCAGGTGGCCATACGTGGGCCCAGGTGGGTCCCGCAAAGCAAAAATTTTTCTACACATAGAAAAATTTGTACTGATTAGACAGAGACAGGGGATCTTACTAAACCTGAATCTGAAAACAGTTTTAGAAAATTTCTTATACTGTGTTTTGTATTGTATTTAATTTATCGGATGATAAAAAAATACAGTAAATATAATTTCGTGGGGTTTTAGCAAATATAAATATAAATTATATTGCTTAAGTCGACCTTGGTGGTTTGGATATCCACCATTGATTTAATTAATGATGGAGACTTGATCTTGATTTAATTAACGGTGGAGATTTGATCTTAAAAGTGAATAAGATCATTTATAACCATTAGATGGAGATTAAATCAAGGGTAGAGATTTAGTCATATAAAGTGGCTATGACCATTTACAACCATTGGATTTAGAATTGATCAAAGGTTGATATTTGATCTTGTAAAGTAACAAGGACCATTTATGACTATTGGATGTTAATTTAATCAATGGTGAAGATTTAGTCTTAAAAATGACAAAGACTAATTATGACCCTTGGATTAAAAGTTTGAAGGAGCAATCTTGACCCTTAATTTTGGAGACACATCTAAGGGATAAAATTTAAAGGAGAAAGATCCAATGACCTAGATTAAGTCTTCTAAAATCAAAAGTTTACCTAAATCCTAACCATTGAATTAATCAATGGCTAGAAATGCTCCAAATGGTGGCTAATTATTATGGTCATTTATTGAATGCACAAGGAGAAGCATCGTGGAAGGGGATGGTTTTGGATTGTTTAGGAGACATTTTTAGTAGCCTTTTTAGGCTAAAGAAAAAGTTTCATGTCATTATTATTGGTCTTACTCAATGTTTCATCATAATTGATCATTATTGATCAAATAGCACTCAAGAAGAATGCAAGAAGGGGGGCTACGGTTGTGGTCTGAATTTAGGAGCTTTGAAGACTACAATTGATCACCTTTGGTCATTATTGATCATTCATTCTTGTCTCCAAAATTATCAAGAACCAAAACACAAAAGTTTTCTCACCATTTCTCTCCTTCTTCATGTTTCGGCCAAGCACTTCAAGAACACCTTCTATCACTTTTTAATTTCATCCAACTTGATTTTCTAAACCTAAACACCATTCTAAGAACATCTCTAGTTATGAGTTTTTCCAAAATCATTCATCTTGGGCTTCAAATCTAAGCTTCAAGTTTTTATCAAAAATCAAAAATTCCATCTTTGTGCTTCAAGAGAAACCATTCGGTCAAGACACTTAAAACCACCATCCAAGCTCTTTTAATCTCATCCAACCATAGATCTTGAATCTACATGATATTCTAAGCAATTTTCATGTTGGAGACTTTCTCTAAATCATTCATCTTCAAGGAGTTTCTTCAAGATCCATGTTATTGGGTTTTTGAGGTGAAGTATAAGGAAACTTCATTTCTTCTCTCTTTTTCATGATCTAAACCATGTTTGATCCATGGTTCCTCTTAATCAAGCTTAGTATACTAATTTTTATGTATTTTGTTTTGTATTTGAGAAGCCCTTGGTGGTGAAGGACTTGGAAAAAGAAGCAAATCAAGAAGCTTTTGAGGATCTTCAAGAGGTAAGAGAGAGATCCATCTCACCAACCAAGCATGGTGGTGAGAGATGGTTATATATTTGATGGATGTTGAATCCATGTCAAGATTCATATCCATGGTCATGTAATTAATTTGTAGGTGTTTTTGAGCTTTGATTATTTGCCTATGCTTGATATGCTTTGGATGAGTTTATGACTTTGATGGTATGCTTATACTATGCATGATTTATTGCTTTGATTATGGTATGCTTATAATATATATTTGAATATGTATGTATATGCTATGATTTGATGATGGAAAGAAAATAAATTCTTGGCTCCAATGGCCAAAGAATGACTACGGTTTTGGCACCCAAGTTTAGGGTTCCATGTTGAAATTTTTCAAGAACAACAGAATTAATTTTTGATCCCTAGAACATGGTGAATTTTGGTCAAGACACCTCAAGATAGGTGTTCACAAAATTAATATTTTCTTGAATGATGAAAATGGATGTTTAGAAAAGTAAGGAAAATAAACAAAAAATTTATTTTTCAAAGAGTACATGAATACGATTTTAGAAGGATTTTTATTGATTTATTTTGTGTAAAAAGTTTCTAAGTGTTTTACTAAACATGAGATTTAAATGAAAATAGCAATGATAATTTTAAGGATTTACAAAGAAAGTGAAAAAGGATTTGTAAGGAAAGTAAAAATGAATTCGAACAAATGAGTTTGGTTTTTATGACCATCGGTATTTCGGTTTTGAAAACAAAGAATTTTTAATGGTTTTGTTTGTGTAAAACCATATCAATTTAGAAGAAAAATATTTGATGGCTTCAATGGCCAAAGACTCTACGATTTTTGGAGGTTGGAATAATTTTGATTTTATGAAACAAAGTAATTTTAAAGTGGGAACAAAATGTTTGAACAAAATGTTTTAGTATAAGGATTTTGGAAAGGGAATCAAAGTATTTTATCACTTGAGAAATGAACTTTCATATGAAAATGAAAAAGAAAAGTTGCAAGGGTTTGAATCTTAATTTGTTTTGAAGAGAATTTATTTTAGAATTGATTTGGGAAAAATAGAGAATATAATGATGTTTTGAAAATTTACTAACGTATAACTTATTTTCAAGTTTTGAAATACGTTAGAAAATGTTAAGTTTTGAAATATTGATTTACATCAATGGAAAAGTGATTTTGTGAATTATATTTTGAAAAAGAATTTCTTGAGTAAAGAACTGTGGAAAAATATTTTCTTGTGTAAGAAAATATATTAAATGAAGTATAAAGTTATATTATTTTGAGAAAAGTTAAAAAGGAATTTTTAAAGGTCAAGAAATATTTTCTGTAATGAAATTGTGGTGAAAAATTATTTACGTATCTTAAAAACGTGATTTTTAAGTTACGTGATATGAAAAAATATTTCTATGTGATTTTAAATACGTTGAAATATTTATACGTGATTTGAACTACTGTTGATAAATCACTACGTGATTGAATAGCGATAGAATATTTTTTTATGCGATTGTGAAAATGGGAAAAAATTGTTATGAGATTTGGAAATTGTTCTAAATATTTTGAGAATGATAGAAAATGATTTACATGACGTAAAAGAATGATTTTTAAGTTACGTGATTTTGAAATAGTAGAAAAATACTACGCGATTTGAGAAATATATGTTTTTACGCGATTGAGAAAAATGTTAAAAATTAGTACGTGGTTTAAAAGTGCAACAGAAAAGTTGCAACATTTTGAAGACGTAACAGAAATGTTACGAAATTTTGTAAACGTAATAGTAGTGTTACGGTATTGTAAAAACGTAATAAAAACGTTTTGGAATTTTAAAAAAACGTAACAAAAGTGTTACGGTATTGTGAAAATATAAAAGAAGTGTTATGGTATTGTGAAAACATAACAGAAACGTTTTTGGATTATGAAAACGTAACAGAAATGTTACGCGATTGTGAAAATACGGTAAAAGTATTTTACAATTATGAAAACGTGATAACATGATTTTCGCTGTTGAAAGTACAGTATGATTACTGTTGAACCAGTGTCCATACAATGTTTATGAGAAAATGACATATTTGTTTGTGATTGGATTTAGTGCATTATACATGCATTGGAATGGTCCAATGAGGACTGGATATGGCTGATTGCCTAGGAGAAACATACCTCTTGAGTAGGTGCGATATGCGTAGTGTAAGTCACTTGTTGACCTTGGGGGCATCGGGGTGCGGGTTGCTTACACGGGTGGTTAGTCGCGCTTCTTCCCGTAGGTTAGACCGATGCAACACACCGATGATCCTAACCGAGATACTATTCTTATTCAAGATCTGATAAAGACTGTCGTGTATATGCTAGATGTGCAAAATCAAAATGAGAATTATAGCACGTGGTCTGAGGCATGTGGTACCGACAGATCTTTTCGATCATTTCTCCGACCTGAGTTTTAGCTCCATGGAGTAGGAAATCGAGTCTTGTGTACATGCATAATCTGAACATTTATATCTGTGTGATATATTAATTGAGGAATATTAGTTATGACAATTGTTTTGAATATTTGGATGATGATGATGATAATCATGTTGATGGCATTATTGTGATTATTGTGTGATGATAATAATGTTAATGGTATGATGATGATAGTTGATTAATGTTGAGTGCATTATTGGAATTCTGGTATGATATATCTGTATGAATGTTGTTTGTGTTATCTCTGTGCTGCCATGTTGGTATTGGTGTAGGTGATCTCACCTCTTTGTTATGTTGTTTTGCTGTGTCTGTACTGTTAAAATAAAAAAAAAATAGAAGGATCGAGTTATCTTAGACATAACGGGTGATGGATACTCTGAGATTGGTGACAACAATAAGGAGTGGACATTCAGGACTCGAAGGTGTACAGTGTTGACAAAGAACAGATGTAGAACAGATGTCTGATGCAACAAGATGGATACGCAATAGAATAAGTATGTTAAGTTTTAACGTTAGTGTTGTACCGTGCTATTAAGTAGGACCCGTCATGGGGTTTGCTACTGTTAAAAAAAAAGAGTCTGTTAGTTTTATATTTCTCTTTAAATTATGAAATATTAATTAGTATCAATATTGCATAATGAATAGTTAAAATATGATTTTCAATATTACCTAATATTTTCAATAAATTTATGTTTCAGTAAAGAAGTAATTTTAAAACCCACTTTTTATAACTCAAACTTTGTGTGAATTTCTTTTCAGATTATGAGTCGGGAGTCAGACATGTGATACCCTAGGGAGGGTGTTACAGACTGGCCCTTTTATTGTAAAACATATATATCCTTATGGGGCCATAGACATTGAGAAGAATCCTAGGAATTGTAATGTATTTAAGGTCAACGGACAAAGACTTAAACCATTTCTAGAAAATCAAGCTGCTGAGGTAGAATTCATTTCTCTTTCTGATCCTTATTATGAGAATAATTTACTCTAATTTTGTGACTTTATTTTGTTTTATAGTTCTTTAGCTCCCCGGTTAAATGGTGTATGGCGGTACTCCGTGACTCTTAAGTCGGTTTGTTCTTTTCAGTTTCCTAAAATAACTGATTCCTTCTCCTTCAAAATGGATATCATTCTCTCAAACCTGAGAAATCATTTTCCTTCTCTTCCTCAAAATGCTCTAACAAAAATTTACAAAGCTAGATGTGAAAGATTGAGATTGTTAATGCACAAGGGCATACCAGAAGATGTACGTTGGATAATCGAAGCAAAGGTCCAACTAGCAGGTGAGTCTTCAATTTCATTTGACTCATACATGTCAGGTCTTAGTAAAAGTTCATATTCTAAAAGGAGAAGAGCAAAAAGATTACAAATCTGTCATATATGTGTGCAATTGAATTGTAACAAGTGATATCGTTCTTTGGGGATGGTTTTCGCAAACAGAGAAGATAAAATTTTCTTCATTAAGAATGGACTGAGTAAGGAGTCATTAGATGATATCTTATTGACTCTTGATACGCATTCTTATGGTTTAGTGCATCGTGAACTTCTTAACTTATGGAATCTCTTCAAGGATAAACAAAAGCAATACAGTCTTGGGAATCTGACTCTAAAAGATCCTGTTTGCCAATTTATAAGAAAATTAGATGGGAAGCTTATCCTCGACTCATAGAAGTCGTTTAAGCCGTTTCTGGATGTAAAACCAGAGGCAAATGTGAGCCACATCCACAACAACATGTACATTTTTTTTCTTCTTCTTTATGTTCAAAAAAAAAATAAAAAGAAAAAAAGAAAAAAAGAAAAAAAGTATGTATACATCTTGGGTTTAGCTTTGGTAACACAAAACGTGAATGGGGAAATGCATGCATCCTAATCACAAAGTAGGTAGATTGTATCTCACATGTGAGGCAGCTAGTCGCATTATGGCCACTTATCTCTTTTGGGAGCCCTATGTTACACTAGTCTTGAATGAGTTTAATACTGGTCAACAATGCTTTGGCACAAAGCCAAAAGAGCATACTACCTCTATCCCAATCTCAAGTGAGTATACACCCACCTTTGATCAGGTTTCTAACAACTTGAAAAAAAAATAGGGCGAAACTATGGTTGTACTTGGTTTTTAATTAGATTAGGAGCCTCGGGCGGATACCCGTCCTGTCATAGACTCAGGAGGAGACCTTCACATGCTAGTATGTAAATAAAGTTCATGTGCCATGCTCTATAGAGAGCCGCGTGCTACATTCCTAGTTCTTGGAACCAAGGCTCTGTAGCGCTGATGGACAGAAAGAAGCGTCTTGTCTTTACAGTAAACGGAAACTGTTAACTGAGTTGTATACTTACTTTAATTAGTAGACCTCTATGGCGAGTTCTGACTGGCTGCGGTCAGGTACCATCTTCTTAAAATACAGGCCTTTAATTAGGTTTGTAGGAAGATAGAGGGTTGTTATTCCGTAACCAGGCCGGAAATGATTCAAAGGTTCTTGTTGTCGGTTCGGGAATCCTTGTGGAGTTCTTATGTTGTACTAGTGACATGCAACTCAAAGACATGCCACTACTGCACTCATGACGCACAGTATAAATATACGTCATGAAAACTGTACATACAGGTATGTCCTCATTTGTTATTATATTTCTTTTATCTTTATATGATTTTATTGTATTTTATTTTTTTGGATAGACGATCCTTTGAGCAGGGTCCTTCAGGGGTTTCTAGACTTCTTTACCCTAATGGTTTTATTAAAGTTAAAAAAACAAAACAAAACCAAAAAAAAAGATTCTGCATTTCTTAATTTTAAACTTTTCTGACAACAGTCAACCTACCCATATAGGTGATATGATTACTTTTCCCTATTTAAACACTCCATTCTCTCAACTTTTCTCCAACTCATAATCATTCAGAGGGAATGTGAAATTATGGGACCTCATGTTCGTAACCTTAAAAATATATGTGTTTTTTGTGGGTCACGTTATGGGAAGGGTTTAGAGTTTGTAAGTGCAGCAAGCGCTCTTGGTCGAACACTTGCTGCGAGAAATATTCATGTTGTATACGGGGGAGGTTGCCGTGGGTTAATGGGGGCTGTATCACTCTCTGCATTTGTAGGAGGTAGTCAGGTTTTAGGTGTCATTCATGGACTTTTAACTCAAATGAACATCACTGGAAAGACAGTTGGAGAAGAAATTCAAGTATCATCTATGCATGGACGAATGAAAACAATGCTTGACAACTCTGATGCATTCATTGCCTTACCAGGTGGTTTTGATACTTTGGAAGAAATTTTTCAAATTGTCTCTTGGGCCCAACTGAACATCCACCATAAACCCATTGGTTTTGTTGAATGTTAATAATTTCTTTGATCTTTTGTTCTTTTTTTTTGACAATGTTGTGGAATAGAAATTTATCACTTTTTCGACAAGAAAACTTCTTATCTCTGCCTCCACTACTAATGAGCTGATTGATAAATTAGAAGCTTTTGTTTATGAATTTGATAAAACAATAGCTCAGATAGATTAGACAGCAGGAAGCAGTGCGAGAAGTAGTATGCAAAGAAAGCCAGATCTGACACTTCATCTTTAATTTTCTTTTACTTTTGGTTTTATTTATTGTACTTTGTTTCTGTTTCAATTTGTGTCAGATTTCTCTAAACAGGTACTATCTTCTATCCTTTACTCATCTATATTTTAACATTGCAGACAATGTTGTGATCCGGTTGGGGGGAAGGATAGTTAAAAAAAATAGGGAAGTATGATATGATTGTCATGAACTTACTAAACCAATGAATAATGACAGAGTAAGGAGTAATTTTACTCCTGAGACGTATTTTAGTTGAAGAAAGTATGTTTAGTGAGATGACTGTCAGAAACCTCCAACAAAACCAATTAAGGATGGCAGAGTAAGGAGTAAATTTTGCCCTGGAGGTAATTTTATTCTTGAGACACATCTTAGTTGAGGAAATAACTATTTTAGAAGTAGCAAAAAGCATATCTTGGGTCATAACATAAATTTTCTTCTTTCTTATAAATCACATGCTTGGATACGAATGTTAAATTGATAGATTGAGAATGATAGAAATATGCCTTGTGAGATTTTGAGCCTATTGATGAATGGATTGAACATTTGTACCATTCTCTTTTTTCTTGTGTGATTTTTCACTCATAAAATTGTTACTCTAGAACTTGCTTTGATTCTTTTTTAGGCTACATTTTCACATGCATACATAAATATGATTGAGACATTTTGAAATAGCTACTTTAACTAAATAGCCATCCTTGTATATTTTTCCTTGTGTAACCCCTTTGAGCTTATTTAACTATTCCTTGTTTTTAGCTCATTACGTGCCTTTAAAAAAAAACATGTTTTTACCTAACCTTAGGGAATAAGAGAGCATTGGCCTTGTTCTTAAACAAGTGTGGGGGTATGTGTGCAAAATGTTGAAAAAAAAAAGAAAGAAAGAGCTGACCACCACTGCAATCAAAGGATTATCAGAGTCTCCTGATACACCATGTGACATATCCATATTTAGAGTAAAGATGGATACTTGGAAACAACAGGAAGAGAAAGAGAAGGTTCATGCCTAACAATGAATTCAACTCACCAATTTAAAATTAATCTTCAACAAAACATTAGTCAAATATTGGTCATTGTCCTTATTGATGAATGTTCTCAAATATCTTCTCCACTCTAACTGTATCATAATGCTCTTTTATTCTCTTTGGTATTTATCTTCTTATATCCATATTATCCCTCCGTCTTTACCATGACCCCATTACAACATTGAATAAAGTCCTCATGATTTTTGTGTGCATGTGTTCTGAGTAGTGGAGAAGTAGAAGATAAGTAAGCTTATGGTAGTGCAATTTTTCATGGGTTGAATTGAGTGAAATATCTACCATTTTAAATACTTGAGGGATTGAGAGTGAATCCTGTGAGGATCTTTCATTCTTGATTTGTTCTTTTTAACTGATGTCTCCTTGTTTGATGGTTTAAGATATGAAGAAATATTACCTCAAAAATGCTTTGATCCCTTGAATGACTAGTTGCTCTTCTTGTTTCATTAAATCTTTTAGAATTTTTAACTTTTTAGTCTGTGTCGTTTTTCTTTGTTCTTTAGTTTTTTCTTATATGTTTTGCCCAGGAGTGCAAAAGTTTAGTGTGGAAGAATTTGATAACAATGTATTTTATTCATTTTATAATCCTCTCATTAGGCTTCTTAAGGTTCAATTTGGCTTAATTAAGTTAATTTTGTCACATTTTATGAAATTAAGCTTAATTGGATCATTGAAAAAATTATTGCTTGAATTATCATTAATTTTGGTGATTGCATTCTTAAGTAAAGTGGCCATAATTTGAGTTGCAATTATCTGATTAATGTGATTCTGGTCTTGTTAGAAAGTTTAAATAAATTTCTAATAACTATTCACTTGATAGCAAGAGCCACACTGATAACAATATATTTTATTCATTGTATAACATTCTCACTTGGCTTTTTCAGTAAACTGACTATAATTTGAATTACAAATATCCAATGGATGTGATTTTGGTCTTGTTTTTAAGCTAAGATAAATTTATACAATTTTCATAAAGGCCTCAAGACCAGGGACACATGTTTGGATAACTCAAATTAGAGTTGAAGCAAAATTTAGAGTTTTGAACTTGACAAGTTGACCTCTATGTACTCATTAAGCTATATCTCGTGCTATAGGAGTTCAACAATTCTGAAATTTTGACAGTAGAAGGTAAGACCCATATCTACAACTTTCATGAAGAACACAAAAGTTAGTTCAGATTCTTTGAAGGTGATATTGAGCTTGGAAGTCAGAACAGAGGTGTTGGATTTGGGCCTGACCCATGAGCAGTAATTGGGTCATATCTCGGGCTGTGGTTGTTGGATTTGGCTAAACTTGGTGTCTCTGGAACGCTGAGACAATTTCTTAGAACTTTCATGAAGACCACTTGGCTCAAAAATGACGCATGCCATGAGCTAAGAGCAGAGACATTTCGGAGCCAAGAAAGTCTATAATTTCAGCTCATTCATCATCTCTTTTCATTTTACTTCTCATCATCAAACAACTCCATTGTCTTCTTGAACTCCTTGAACTCTATAAAAGGAGGCAAAGACTGATCATTTAAGGGGGTTGTGTTAGTGTTAGCTTAGCTTAGAGTTTACTTTCATGTTTGTATGTTAATTGTTTCCTTTGTGTAGTTTTCTATTGTTCTTAATTGAAGTTATGTTCATCATCTTCTTCTTCTCTCTTTCTTTCTTCTTGTCTATGAATAACTAAATCGTCATCTTGCTTGGGTGAAAGAGTGAAGCTCTTGGTAATATGTTGAGGCTAGATTAATTTCCTTCTTGTGCTTGAATGATATATTTTTATGTGATCTTTATATGTGTTGTATGTTGTTTCCGATTAATTTAGAAACTCTTATTGTATAATGAATATCTTGATTCATTGTAGACAAGACGTTGGCACAGTGGATGCTTGAGACCATTTACAAGTATTGGTAAATAATTATTGGAACTATAATATCATTACATGTATAATCTAAATTAAACTTTGAATGTTAAATATTCCGGTTGGAACCTTCATTATGTATGATTTCAATTGAGTTATAAAAAGAAATAATCTTGTCTTTAATTTATTACCAAGAGTGGATCTCCTAACCCAAGCAATTCTTTTTCATTTGTGAACAACTTATATCATCTTTAGTATTTTGACAAATCTTTTCCTTACCTCAAATAATTTTCTCTTCATCAATTCCCTGTGGATCAACCTCGGACTCCCGAGAATTTACTACTTGAAACAACCTACACTTGGGTTTGAAACTTTTAATTACACCATCACTAGCTATGAAAAGAAAGAAAAGGAAAATAACAAACTAACAACTTAACTAATTACATGATATGAAAACAGAAAAAATAATTTTCTATTAAGTCTAATACCATCAAGCAAATTGGAGAAATTGGAAAAGTTTTCGATTGAAGACCGAAGACAAGTCCAAGATAAAGAGAGGATCAAACATCAGATGACATTGCAAACACTTAACCAAATTCAGGAAAGGGCTGCAAACTGCAAAAAGAATTTCAAATTTATCAATGGTTTCGAGTAGTTATACATTTGAATTCAAAATCACTTTCCAATTATGAGTTCAAATTCAAAAGTTAGGCATGTAACAATTAGACAAGACAAGTGTCATTGTCAGGATTAGAAAGTTACTTTAAACTAAAACACTTGTTAAGATCCTGTCAGAATGATGATTACATTTCTTGTCTATAAATACCTAAGGAAGTTAAGGCATTAGGATGGTTGAAAACACTTACACACATCTCTTACACATACTAATTCACTTTGATGCCTACGGATACAAAGGAATTAGTCAAGTATGTCTTCCACCCTGCTTTAATCATACTTTCTTTACATGATTTCATTTATTCATTTGTCATTATTGTTTGCTGCCTTATTCCATTTTATTTGCACTTTACTACATTTCTTGTATGATTTATCTTTCCTTTTCGATTCCCAAGTATAATCTCTTTATTTGCCCTCATTTGCTGCTTTATATTTCCATTGCTTTCGAGCATCTACTTTTACACTCAAATCACGCACTTTTCTCTAGTTGATCGAATTTATTTTTTGACATTTTTAATCTCATATAAATCAGAAAGAGATTCTTTTTTTAAATTGATAACAAGAATCGAATTTGTCTTTTACAAAATCTAGTTAAATAAGTATACATAAAACATTTTTCACAACTTATGTGAGTTTTAAAATTTGCAGGAAGATATTATTGCAGATTGAGAATGCAGTGCCAAAAAAGGCATCTTTCGACTATCTTTTGTGATAATATTTCAAACGATGTTGAGCTAGTGGCGTGGCCATCCATTACTGTGGCCGACGAACCACCACTAAGGTTTCAAAATATGCCAAAGATGTTATGGTGCTAATAAATGGTGAACCAAGAGATTTATATGAAGGACCAGATAGACAAGAATAAGTTGTAAAGCATTATTAAGGCAAGGAAAGAGATGGACATCGTTATTCGAATGCATTAGATCTATGATAAAGGTAAATATTTGTCGTAAGTTGGTATATTTGATTTATTTATTTTTCATTGAGGCAAAATTAAAAAGATAAAGGGGTAATTTATTATTCTGAGCAATCAATTGCTAGTCTGCTATTAATTTATCCAAAATGCTAAATCCTACGAATGATATTCCGTAAAACGACCTAGGAAATACGAATGCTAAAACTAAAGCAACTACATGTGCGTTTTGTTAACCGATTCTTTTATGCTTGTTTCTCTCTCTCTCTCTCCCTTTGAGTGGTCAATTAATTTCATAATGTTGTTTTATGTAACAGTTTGTATAAAATGGAAGTTCTCTAATTTATCCAAAATCATCAAGATTTTTCGAGCAAGAGAGTGGTGTCCTATATGAGGTAAAAACTTCATGGAAAATGAGTTGTATACCATTTTTTTTAGACAATTTTACACTGATAAATGATATGCACATAATTAGTGAACAACGTATACTGTGTAGTGAATGAGACTAAATCAATTAGCATATATAGTAATCAATTATTAGTCTCGTTCACCGCATAATATACGATGTTCATTAGTTATTTGTACATTGTTCAGGTATATAAATATAGTGTAGGAAATTTAGTGTATGTATATCATTGTTGATAACTTCATTAGCATAGATGCTGAGCAAACAAGTTTCGAATGGCATTCGGAGAAAAAATAATTCCCAAACTCATTAAAAAAAATAAAAAGCTAATGATCAGAGTAATAATAGACTAATAGTAGAGATGATAACAATATAAAGTATTAAATCAAATCTTAAGAATTGAAAAGCATTAGGTCTTATCTTAAGAAATGATATTTGCAAATCTCTTTACATCAAATCTTGACATCTTTTTTGAAAAAAAAAAGAGATAAAGTATTAAAAATTGTATTTCTCTCTTTTTTTACTTAAAAAAGGAAAATGTAATGTTTTGATGTGAAAAAAAAAGTGCAGATATCAGCACTCTTATCCTATTAGGAATTATCCTTATGAAGTGCACCAAATACGCCTTAAAGAATAACCAGAGACACGTATAATAAAGGACTACATTTCTTCATTGGCATCGGCCAACACCAGCTATCATTTCATGTCTCATTAAGACATCAAATTGCGGCATAACATGACCAATCCCCCTCCCCCCAAAAAAATAAAATAAATAAAAAACATAATTGCTGCATATTTAAAGATCATGCAACGTGAGGGAATTTAAAGCTCCATTCTCCAAAGGACAAGTTGTCCTCAAAATAGGGATACCTCCACCTGGAGAAAAGAAACCAAAATTACTTGAACCGTATGATAGCTTGTTACCTGGCTCAGAAAGGCAGGCATCCAACATGTATTCCTATCCATGCTAACGTATGTAAACATCAATCTCCCTTAAAATGAAGAAAGGAAGATACAATGCGTTCAGTATTCTAAACTCTTCCCCAAAGGAGGCTATTTGTCTCAAGAGAACAGGTGTGTTTTTCAAGTCCCTCAAACCCTGTCACTATCTTGTTTTTAATCAAATGACCAAAATGACTGTACATCTTGGGCCGGATGCTGACCCCCGATAAGGGTCCTCGCAACAGATGGCTTCCCAACGCTTTCCACAGAACCATGCACTGGCCATTCCTTTCTGCCAAGTAAACAAAGACCACAAGCTGTTAAACTACAGCTAAATAACTGAGTTTTTTATTTAAAAATAAAAAATAAATACAACAGCAACATAAGCAAAAGAGCAAGATAAAAAGTTAAAAACAATTTAAAAACCACAAATATTACCACTAAAAATGCATATTAGAGCAGGAAGACCGTAGGTTACAGAATCAAGAACTCAGAAAACATTTATGACTGTGTTGGTACAAGAATCAGGCCACAAGCAGTCCAAACATTCACGAAAAAACTTAGCAAGGCGAGTAGGCAGATGTCATTTGACTTGGGGCTGAGGGGACAAAGTTTCATAAGCTTCTATTCACATCAACCGAATAACAATACAGAAGTGATGTAATCCTTTTTTTCACCATTTTGTCATTAGATACTAGAAAAATATTATTCTTCCACTTCCATTGTGATTATTTGTTTCTTTAATTGTCTGGTTCAACAAGTCAGCAATTTATGACAAT
Organism: Ormosia emarginata; assembly: GCA_029884605.1. NCBI lineage: Eukaryota > Viridiplantae > Streptophyta > Magnoliopsida > Fabales > Fabaceae > Ormosia > Ormosia emarginata. Next base: position 15,844,421 of record JAQQTP010000068.1, on the reverse strand, counting down.
TTTGCTGCTGGCATATTTACGACGGTGGAAAAAAATGATTACAACATAGGACTTATTAATAACTAGACATGTTTATATACCATTTCATGACTCAATCTAATGGCAGAACAGAAGAGAGGTAAAAACCGAGCAAGTGTACTGTTCAACACCAACAACTTAATCACTTTTGGTCCTGTACCAGTATATACCCATTCATTAAGATCATCAGAACACAATTTATTTCACCAGTAAATCAGTGTGATCATACAGTTATCTCCAGACAATCATTTGACTCATAACTTGCAACTAAATTCATTTTTACTAAATGAATAAAATAGCATAAAGAACAAAATGTGGATACTCATATTTGGAGCCAAAGCCAACAATATGTTTGGTGATATGTTGCATCTAAAACTAGCCTACATAACACGTCTCCATTTCAATCAAGCAGTTGCATTATCTTTCCTATGTATCATCAATATGTAGTCCATGGACAACAGGAAAGTCAAATTTAGGGAAATGTTGATTCAAGCTGTGATCTTACAAGGTCACATAGAAGGCATCTATGTCAATTCACTTCACCACTGTGCTCCCTGTTCAATTTACTATTCCTGATTCTTCTCTAAAAAAATACATGCTGGTGAGCTGATCAGCTTCATTCACCTCCTCCTAGATATGTCTACTTCTTATTCCTCTCATTATGTTTTTTTTTTTTCCTTTTATAAGTGTGCATATATATAATTAGTCAAACTGCCAAATTATTACCTACAAACATTAAAAGCAGTTCATCCTCATCTAAAACATGAAATGAATATAAATTCGTTCATTACTCTTCCTGCTTGGGTAAGACTTTATAATCCTGTTTGCTGTCAGGATGGATCAAAATCTGATCAAGGTAGGTTAAACAATGTCATAGGGAAATATGCACTGCTCCGGACTAATAAGCACTCAGCCTCTTTAAATTATATTTTGAATGCCAATAGTGGCAGAGTGGAGTGGAGTGGGACTTGGCTGCTCCTGAATGCTCATGGACTCATAGTAGAGTGTTTCATCGTGGTGGCATGGACTGCCACAGTAGCAGCCGCTATTCTACAAAGAAGACATTCCCTGTTTTAACCACAATATATAACCCACCTTCATCCAATGGGATGCACCAATTAGGGGCCTTTAGGTCATCGACACCCACAAACCAATTTTAGGGATTAGAAATCAATTTGACACTGCTTCAATCAGTATTGCATGCGGCTTGCTCTGCTGAGACCAATTTTAGCACGTCAGACTGTCAACCTTGCTCTGAAACTTTGTTGGTCTGGCTCCTCCTTCAGCCATTAGGTATTGCCATGTTCTTGTGTTCTGTTATGTAACTCCTGTCCTTTTTCACTACCATCAGTCCCCTGTCTTTTAGTTCTTCTCTAGTTACTAATTTTTTTCTTATTTCCTAAACAGACCCGGTCCTTCTCCCTGTGGCATATCAGAGTCAGAGACCAGTTCTTCATCATCATAGATCAGGTCCGAGTCTTGAAACTTTGTTTATTGTTCATTTATATATGGTATAAAATTTTAAAACTACAAGGATGTTTTTATTATGTGTTTTTTTTTTAAAAAAATTAAGTTCTTTCATTTCAGCCACTTGCTTTGCTACAGCAGCTGCTCCCGATCTGCTATGCCACTATAGCATTTTGGGGTTGGCCGCTACACATGCATTCCGTCATTAACTGCTTTGTATATATTGATAGCCAAAATATCAAAGTATCTATTGCCAACCCATAACTTCAGAACCACTGACACAGCCAACTGACACTGGCTGTAATTGAGATAAAAATAACATAAAAATACTAAGACATATGCTGATGCTTTGGGATTTTTATATTTTTTAATGGAAAAAGAAATTTATTAAGGAAGAAGAGAGAAGTACAAAGAAAGAGGATAAGACACCCTCTCAAAAAAACAAAATTATAAAACTACACTAGAACCTAGGAGATTGAATCATGTAATGAAGCTCTGCATGTCTAACAAAGAAACACCTCTAAACAGACCATGAGCAGAACACCAGAGGGTGGCTAAAAAAATAACCCTGTCCCAAATGAAGTCTAGAGACAAACAATTGTCCTTAAAAATACCAGCATTCCTCTCCAGCCATAAACACCACAGAATCGCAATGACAGAACATACGCTCATGCCTTGGGATGTTTTTCAAATGTGTATAGAATACATTACAAATACATTATATATGGGGAAAATCACCAAAAGTCATTAGTTATAGCATAGAGAAACCAAGTCCTATCATAGTTCCACAACATTATAAATACATCATGTACTGACATTTTACCACTGAAACCAAAATTTTCCCAAGTATGAGCATCTGGATAACATGAGAAGTCCAAGTAGACAGTAAATAAAAAGATACAAAACATTCCGGCTAACAAGCACATTGTCTCTCAGTTGTCTCTCAGACTTTATAGCTGCACAATTCATTAGGGCAATTTTTTTTTCAAAAAATGAGGCAATTATTTCATTTCATCATATGGCTAAAATAAGTTTCATCAATTTAAAATGTTCTAACACCATAGATACACATAAAGCTAGATGGCCGAAAATAGCCCAAACAGTTATTTACTCACTTGGACCAACTGTTAACTGGAGAACCCTCAACCACATGGTTGCTAGCAGATCCACTTGGACTCCCATATATCATTTCATTCTGAGTAGCACCCTCCTGAGCTTTAAGGCCGCCTGACAATTGTGGAAATAAAGCACTCTGTAACCAAGGATCATAACCAGAACCAGTAACAGGGCTGAATGTCCCACCACTCTGGCCATTAGGAAGAAAAACATTTTGTGGAGAATAGGTACTGGAAATTATATTATCATCATCTTTGTTAAAGAGAGATGCCATAGTCTTCTGAGATGATGGAAGCACAAAGCCGTCCTTGTTTGGAATCTTCCTTTGTGAGGGTAAAAGCCAGCTTCCTTGGCAACCAACCAAACCTTCCTGACCAAGAGGGGCAGTATTCCACATCTGCCACGTTCCCTTCTCATTAGCAGTTGCATCATCCAAAGGAAAAGTATGCACATCTTGAGCCTGGGGGGTACTTGGAAACTGATTAGAACAGCTATGCTTTTCTCGGGACAATGGGGATTCAATTGGAGATGGCTTACTGACCTCAGAACCAGCAGTTGAATTTTTTAAAGTGTGAGGCTTATCTACTTCCATATCTGTCACAAAGCCACTTCCCAAGTCCAACTGAAAATCATCAAGTGACTCAGAAACAGGCCCAAGCAAGGATACTGGATCTGGAACATAACAGGGGTCTTCAAAAAGCTCTTGCTCTTCATTTCTAAAGTCATGTGATGCCTCTCCAACTGGAGAGAATAAGGGTTCAATTGGAGGAGAAAAACCTAAACTACTGCTGGTTGATCCATTTGGATAGGCGGAAATATTGAATGGTGATGGAAGACCAAAATGGATTGGATTATCAAAAGATTGTGTAACTGATGACTGGCCCGATGGCTGTGGGCTTCTGACTTCTGGTTGAATTTTGGAATTTGGTCTACATATTACATTTGAATTTGAGGATTGAGGAACAGATGAGGATCGAGTAAATAATTGCTGCCATGACTTTTTAGGTGCTGTCCATGGCTGTGATTCTGGGAGAACCTGCAGGGAACAAATCATTATTGTAATACTATTGTCTTTGTAAAATCTTGTTAACCTCTACGTCTCTACCTAAGATTATCATTGATAGCAAGTAATTAATATTAACTAGAGCATCCTATGACTTTGTTCATAAATCCCAAAGTCCCAAAGTTTAGGATGTGGGCCAAAAAAACTAGAAGTTAGTGAAAAGAATTGGATATAATACTAATTTGTAAAATCCACCTAAAGTTATCACAATTCACAAAAAAGAAGTAATTAATATTCCAATATCAATCAAGCTTCAAAAGAGACTATTAGAACATTATCATGCCAAGGCAAAGAAATGAGGATATAAAGCAAGACAGCTTACAGAATGACTGATGTTCCTATCATCTCCATTCGCGTTGGATTTTGCAATCAGACGTTCAGGGGGACCTATATCTCTCCTACTGGAAGCAGTATGAACATGATCTAGAGAACTGTTAAACTTGTTGTCTTTCACTGAAGTGGCAGGAATATTAGTACCCCTTCCAAAACCGAAAGCTTTAGAAGAAGACAAAATCGTACCACGCATACGATCAAGATACCTAGCTCCGGTACTTCCTCGGTTATAATTGTTTACAACATTTTTACCATGTACATTGTCTGTACTTTGTCCCTTGCCACTCTCTGACACATATTTCTGATGCTCTCTACGATCAGTATCACTCTTTTTGTCAAACTCCCGCTTCCGTTCACTTTCCTTGCCAGTTCTTTTCTCCAGTTCCTCTACATCAGAGTTGCTCTTACTGGACCCTTTATCTTTCTCTTTTCTCTTCTCCTGCCTCTTCCTTTCAGCTTCTTTCCTACTATCTTTCTCCATGACGGGATGTAAGGGTTTGCCATGATCTTTCTCAGCTTCCATTTTCTCATCTCTCAGTTTCCTACGTTCCTCCACCAACCTGGCAACCTCCTCCCTCTGTTTCCTCTCTTCTTCCTCCAAAAGTTCCTTCTCTAACCTAGCCTGCCTTTTCTCCTCAGCTTTTCTACGTGCCTTTTCCCCTCTACTCTCATTAAGTCCTCCCCCATTCTCACCCTGTTTCGCTAGCATTGCCCTATGTTCTGCATCAGACGAACACTCTTCCCTCGACGAACCAATCCTAAAAATCTTCGCCCAGAGCCACCTAATGCTCAAGAAAAAAGATGTCAAAACCCTGCAAGCAAAAACCAAAACACCACAATATGACTTCTCAGTCAAGCAATCCTCATCTCCTCCAAAAACACCACCAGTACCACTCCCATTCATCTTCCAACTGCTAGCCTTCCCCGAAACCGACCCGCCAACCCAATTCCCATTCTCCAACCAGTCCTGACCACCACACATCCACCCATTCTCATTCCACATCTTACCATTCAATATCTTCCCACTCTTCCCAACCAACTCCTTAACTATCCCCGAACTTGAAATCCCCATCCCCGGCGGCACCGGCAGGTCCAACACCGGCCGCTTTGACACATGCCCGCAATACGAGCACATAAACCGGCCGCCGCCAGGGTTCTGATCCCGATACGGATTCAAACAGTTCCGGCACCGCCTCGTGGCGGTCTTTCTTAGCTTCTGCATTTCTATGGCCTCAAACCTCTTCCTCTCCCTAAGCCTCGCGTTCCGCCGCACCCGCCACGCCGACAGCTGCGGCATCAAAATCTCGTACCAAAACAAAGTCACCAACAGCACAAAAACGCAAGCCAAACGCGGCGAAGTGATCTCGAACCGAAACGCCGGTGGAAGAAGCTGAGAAAGTGCCCACAATCCAATTAGCGGAATAACCAACCAAGGTAGCATCGTTGCAACCCGGCGAGACCACTTCTGAATCACACACAGTATACACATTATCCTCAAACCCTAACCCTAGGAACAATCCAAGTTCCCTAAAAAAATTCAAATTTTCCTCTTTTTTCCTTTTCCCCAAAAGAAATAAAATTACAAATTGCACCAAGAGAAAACCCTAATCCACTAACCCTATTTATCAATAACCATTACACTGAGACGCGGAAACTTGAGAACCCTAAAATTTTACACCGAACAAAGGAAACAAAAAATTTCGAATCCTTCTACGGCGGCGATGGCTTCTTCAATCGAAGGGGAATGGAGCGATTGCGGATTCGAAGTCCATGATGGTAACGAGAAAATCGGTGAGAAAATGGGAACCAAATGCGATTGGAGCAAGCGACAATGGAATGGGTCCGGAGCTGGTTCGGGTATTTTCCGATTCGGGTCGGAGCCTTTTCGTGTCGTCCGTTACTTTTTTGGCTTTCTGAAACTATGTCTATGCGAGAAGATAGAGAAAGAGATAGAAAAAGAGAAAGAAAGAAAGAAAGAGAGAGAGAGAGGACGTGATAAAATAGACAAGAAGGGAGAAAAAGATAAAAAAAAAACCGGAGAAATCAAAATGTTATAATAATAAGGTGTCAGTGAACCGGGGAAGGGGATAGATTGGACCGGTGACGCTGAGCCGAACCGGGTCTTAAGGTGGCTTATGTGGCTCGTAGGAATTAGAAGGCGTTGCGTTTGAGTGTAAAGCTTGAAATGCAACGAGTCAACTAGGAAACCTACTCGTGGCTTGATTTGTCAACAAGAGATAAAAAATTTGATTTATTTGTTAAATAAGTTGAATTTGAGTTTTCACTTGGTTGATTTATTAGCTTGTGGGTCGACTCAATATATATATATTAAGAATAATAATAATAACAAAGATTAATTACACTTATCTTTGTTGAACTTAAGGCTTATTACACTAAAATTCTTTTTATTTAAAAAATTACATCTACCTTAATTGTTTTGTTATTTTCAAGGGGTAATTGTGTAAGAATAAATAAACAATACATAAAGTATATGAGATATATATAATTTTTTGAACAAAAAAGTGTATCAGAGTGTAAAAATAACATATAAATTAAGGGATGCAGGTATAATTTCCTAAACAATAAAGGAGTCACGTGTAATAAGTAATAATCTTAAGGATGATAAGTGTAATTACCCCAAATAACAATAAGGTTTTCAATGTTGTCATTGGTCAGAGTATTTTCAAGCATTGTCATGAAATTAACCCCTTGTGTACTATTGCAATAAGGAAGCCCTCTCAACAATTATCTGAAGTTTGAACTTTTGTCTTCTTCAAGATTTTAAATGTAGTATATATTGCATTTAATATTTTTTGTTTGGTTAAACTATTATTTTTAACGAAATATATGCAAAGAGAAAAAAAAAATATGGAGTTACAAGTTTGAGTCTCATTTATTAAACCTAAAAATCTTAATTAATACAAACAGTAACAGAATTAGATATTGTTGAGGGTGTGCATAAACAAGAGATTCTTATATATTCTCGAAGTAAGACATTTCTCTTGCTCTAGATCATTGAATGAGTGACAATTCAAATTTGTGGTCCATCATTGTCTCACACTTAAATTATATTTTTAAAGCTACCATTAAAGTGTAGTTAAAAATATAATTTAAATGAGAGATAATGATGACCCATAAATCTGACATGACACCTATTCAATAATATAGAGTAAGAAAAATATCTTATTCCTAAAATATCTAAGAATTTCTCATGCATAAGTACCCACTAAGACACAATAGTAAACGAGTATTTATTAAATTCTTATGATATTTCACTTATATTGACACAAAAATTTTCAAGCAAAAAATAAAAATTATAAGATATAGACTAACAATATCTGATTGTCTCTAAAGATTCGATATGAGTACTTATCTGATACCAGTATGACAAACATTTTGAAGTATCCATGTTTCTTAAACTATGAGGGTTCAAGAATAGTATAGATCATTGAATAGAATAATTAGGACATAAACAAAAAATTGTATGTAAATATCCTAAATATTTCTTATAGATATTTTTAGGCCTTGTATTTGGGAATATCTATTATCGTTCCTATTTGTAGGATGTTCAAAACACAAACTAAATCAATTAAAACTGAAAAACATAGCCAAAAAATCGAAAATCAAATAAACTATAAAACCAAAATATTGAAAAATAATAATTGAATTGGATTGATTTTCATTTCTAAATTTGAAAATTGATTCAATCCAAATTGAACACTGTGTATGTTTCTAGAGTGGAGCTACAACTATCTTGAGTAGGGCTTCCCACCCCACATTTTTTTTAAAGTTTTGTTTATTTTTTATATAATTTTTTATGGAAAATAAGAAATTCTTAAACTTAGCCTGTATAGTTCTAATGTTTTTATTTGGCCACCCTAACTAATATTCTACCCTCGCCTTTGTTGTGTATAGAATAAATTAAAATTAAAAATGATCTGATTTGATTTAGAACATTTATGTTTGAAATTTAGTAAATCAAATGAGATTTGAATTGATTTAGAATTCGATTCTTATATTTAGAATATATTAAAATGAAAATTGATTTGATTTTATTACTTATTTTTATCTTTATGAAATGTAGTTATTAAGTAGTTACTAAAATTAAAATAATCTATTTAAAATTAAATCAAATTCTAACAAATCTAGACATATTTGTTAGGATGTCTAAAACAAAAACAATAAAATTTATGGAATTCTAGAAAGTAAATCATTTTTTATTTTTTAATATTCTAAACACAAGATTCGACAAATCAAATCATTTTTTTTTTTTTTTGCATTCCAAACACACTCTAAGAGATTTCTATCTTTGCCATACTTATTTAATACCTTTCCTATTATACTTATAGCCAAACATAATTCTCTCTTATGGATTTGGACATGTATTGTAGGATTAAATATTAATATGGACTTGTATTTAGAATTTGAATTTGTATTTTAATGTATTTACTGAAATTAGTTTGAACTTGTATTTGTTGTGTTTTGATGAATTAGATTTTTTTCTTTATAGATTGGAAAAGCAAAAACAACTAACTATGAATAAATGAAACTCCGATAGAGTCAGCTAGTAACAAAGGAGATAAGCTTGAAGGAGACGAGTTCCAAATTTAGAGACAAACTTTCTTGGATACACCGAGCTTAACAAGGTGGTCAACATTTTTATATCCCTTAGGTAGAGTGTGTAACAAATGAACTTCTCAACTTCTCTATAACAACTCCTGAATATCACTGATGAGGATGAAATGAAAATGAAAAGGAAAGATCTATTTTGTCACAAAGTACAAGATATCAAAGGAGTTTGATTCATAAAGAAGCAACCTATAGCAATTTTTGATAAATTAGTTTCGATTTGTATTTGATGTATTTTGATATGAATTTGAAATTATATATTTATTTGAATTTTGAAAATTTTATTAAAGAATTTCTAACAAAAAAATCAAAACATCGATCGAATCCAAACCAATTTAGAATAAATTGGATTAGATCAGATTTGCATTTTGAACCAAATTGATCGGATGATAATGTAAGAAAACTGATTGGATTGGATCGGTTGACTTATTCCCTCAAAATTAATTCAATCCAATCCACAGACACCTACCTATTTGTCTATTGCCACTGATAAACACATATTTTATTCATTAAGAAACCCTTATATTTAGTCATTTACACTCTCCAAATTCTTAATTGATTGAGTTTGACATGATTTTGTGAGTTTGAGTTCAAATTGGTCTTAATTGAATATTTTTAGCATTATTGAGATTTTACACTGTTTCTGTATTTTGGTCATAACTTGAGTTCCTGATATCTGACAATCATGAATTTTATCTTGTAGGAAAGCTAAGAGGAAGCTCTACAACTTTGATGAAGAGCTCGAAGTCTTAAACAAATGTCTAAGGGACCTAAGTTTACATGGAAGTCAGAATACGGGTTCTGTCACTAGAATCCGAACGGTGTGCACTCATAAAATCATATCTCAAGCTATAATAATGAAGATGGGCTGAAATTTGGACAGTGGATAGTCAAGATCCAAATAAACAACTTTCATGAAGAACACATTTTGAGAAAAAGAAGTCTAGTAGGTCATTTTGAGCTTGCAAGTCGGAACAGAGGTGCTGAAGTTGGGTTTGAGCAACCTACGGTATTTGGGACATATCTTGGGCTTAAGGAAGCCAAATTTGACGAACCAGCTATCCATTTTATAGCCAAGACAAGGATCTACAACTTTCATGAAGAACACTTTTCGTGAATCTGAAGTATAGTGGGTCATTTTTGGCTTCCAAGTCAGACACGAAATTTTCATCCATCCACTAATCCACTAATCCACTCATCCATCCACTCATCCACTAACTCACCCACTCATCCACTCATACACTAATCCAACTACTTAACCACTCCACCCACCCATCCACTAATCCATCCACTCATCCATCCACTCACCCACTCAACCACTCACCCACTCAACCAATCCACTCAACCACCCCACTCCACTAACCCACTCATCCATCCACTCACCTTTGTCATTTTGTTACCCTAGACTTCTATAAAAGGGCACCATTGGTTATCATAGGGAGGGGGAACTCTCCTTCATTTTCTCTCAGTTTTTCTTGTGATTTCTTTCTAGCTATGTGTAACTAAACCTTCCTTGGTTAAGGGGTGATGAAACCGCTAGTATTAATGTTGTAAACTTTGCATATTTGATTATTTCAACACGCTTATGTTTTTATTCATATATTTCTCGAATCTATTGTTGGTATGAAGGTTTTTGTACTTGTTCCTACTTTCAAAGTAGTAGATCTAGGTTTATTATGCGCGGTTGCGGTAGTAGATCTAGTGGGATGTATGATGTTCATGTGGGTATAATTATCTTTGTGCTATTTGCAGCTTATAAAAGTGGTAGATCCGGGTTTATTATGCGCGATTACAGGTATTAGATCTAGAGAAATATATGTTCTAAGTAATTTAATCCCTGGTGTGTGATTAGACCTTAGTGTAATTGGTTTTCTAAATCTTAATGCAATTATTGGATAGTTGTAAGAGCGGTTGCTTTATGACTAATCAGTGATTAGGAGTTGATTTGAACGGTTGCTAAATTGGCCAACACGTAAGGAAAACAGAGATTTACTCTCACAATTGCATAAAAACATAATTGAGCATGTTGGAATAAAAGGATATGTGGATTTACATTATCATATAAATCTAGTGGTGGATTCAATCTCTTAACCAATTTTCTTATATTGTTGATTTCGGTTTATTTATTGTTATCTTTGAAGTTTGTTCATTGTTCATCAAAACTCCAAAACCCCCATTTTACTTGTTTATTGTTAATCGAGTCTAAATTGGGAATTGTTTAATAGTGTTAATTGAATTGGTTCTCATGGATCGACTCTTACTAACTACAACTAGTTGTAAGGTTTTTATTTTCTCGTGGGCCCGACAATTTTTATCTTAATTTTAATCACTACATCCGCACGCATCGAATTTTGGCGCCGTTCTTGGGAACCAATTTTTTCAATTACACTATTAATTTATTTCCTATTTTTATTTTGTTTTTATTTTATTTTATTTTATTTTATTTTTAATCTTTCTTTCTCGAGTGTTTTGTACGTGTTGATGTCCTTTGAAGGAGTAGACGAAGGATTGCTAAATTTGAGGAACTATATTGATCAACTCACTTCACATCCTCAATTTCCTTCCATCCGGCTAACTTCCAACTCACACTGCCGACATTGAAGTCGCCCGTTACATTGATCTATCAAGTTCGAGAGACATTTGAGCCATCCGAAATATCCGAAGAAGTGACAATGGCGTAAAAAACACTTGAAGGGCATTGGGTGCTCCAGATCTAGATCAACAGCCTCTTTGCATAGACATTCTTGAAAATGAAGAGGCATTTGAACTGAAATCGGTTTAATCCATCTCTTGCCATCTTTCAATGGATTACCCGGAGAGGACCCCAACAAGCACTTGAAGGAAATCCATGTGGTATGTTCTAGCATGAAACCTGCAGGAATTCATGTAGAGCAAGTCAAGTTGAGAGCTTTTCCATTCTCATTGAAAGACTCAGCTAAGGAGTGGCTTTACTACTTGCCACCCGGATCCATCCAATCATGGCAGGACATGGCCCGAACTTTCCTAGACAGATACTTCCCTGCCTCAAAAGCTCGCAACAATCGAAAAGAAATCAGTGGTATTCAACAAAGGCATGGGGAATCACTCCATGACTACTGGGAGAGATTTAAGAAGCTATGTTTCAGCTGCCCTCATCATCAAATAAGTGAGCAGCTTTTAATTCAGTATTTCTATGAAGGCTTACAAGTGATGGATCGCAACATGATTGATGCTGCTAGCGGAGGAGCATTGATTGATAAAACTCCTCAAGAAGTGATAATCACATATTTTATTCATTAAGAAACCCTTATGTTTAGTCATTTACACTCTCCATATTCTTAATTGATTGAGTTTGGTATGATTTTGTGAGTTTGAACTCAAATTGGTCCTAATTGAATATTTCCAGCATTATTGAGATTTGACACTGTTTCTGTATTTTGGCCATAACTTGAGTTCCTAATATCTGATGAACATGAATTTTACCTTGTAGGAAAGCTAAGAGGAAGCTCTACAACTTTGATGAAGAGCTCGAAGTCTGATTCAGATGTCTAAGGGACCTAAGTTGACATGGAAGTCAGAATACGGGTTCTGTCAGTAGAATCCGAACAGTGTGCACTCAAAAAAAATCATATCTCAAGATGTAATAATGGAGATGGGCTGAAATTTGGACATTGGATAGTTAAGATCCAAATAAACAACTTTCATGAAGAACACATTTTGAGAAAAAGAAGTCTAGTAGGCCATTTTGAGCTTGCAAGTCGGAACAGAGGTGCTGAAGTTGGGTTTGAGTAACCTACGGTATTTGGAACATATATTGGGCTTAAGGAAGCCAAATTGGACGAACCAGCTATCCATTTTATAGCCAAGACAAGGATCTACAACTTTCATGAAGAACACTTTTCGTGGTTCTGAAGTATAGTGGGTCGTTTTTGGCTTCCAAGTCAGACACGAAATTTTCGTCCTCAACCATCTACTCATCCATCCACTAATCCACTCATCCACTCATCCACTCATCCACTAACTCACCCACTCATCCACTCATACACTAATCCAACCACTTAACCACTCCACCCACTCATCCACTAATCTATCCACTCATCCATCCACTCACCCATTCATGTCCATAATTTCCCACTCACCAAAAGTCCTTTGGCATTTTTCACTAATTCAACCACTCAACCATTCCACTCACTCATCCACTAAACCAACCCACTAATCCATCCACTCAAACACTCCACTCACTCATCCAATCATCCACCCACTTCCCTTTGTCATTTTGTTACCTTAGACTTCTATAAAAGGCACCATTTATCATGAACAACATGTAATTCTCCTTCATTTCTCTCTAAGTTTCTTCTTGCTTCTTCATAGTTTCTCATAGTTTTGTATATTTTGATGCTCCCCTTCATGGTAATGGAGGGCTAAGCTACTTTGGGTCAATTTAGAACTCTTGAAGAGATTGTGGTTTGGATTCTTGAGACCTTGGTTATGCATTATATTTGATTTGTAATTGAATTCCTCTTTTCTTCTTCTTTCTTCTTCTTCTTGATCTTGAATGCATGAATGGTGATTCTATTTATGTTGATCTGATTGATCTTGGTTTAAGATTGAGATTTGTGATGAAACTTAGAACTGATTGATCTAAACTAATCACATAAATGAAGATTGAGATTTGTGATGAAACTTAGAACTGATTGATCTAAATTAATCACAGAATTGAAGAGGTTAGGTTACTGATTTGTGCCTAAGTTAATTGAATTCGGTACTTGAAATTAACATAGATTTTCATGAATGATGCGATTGCAGATTTGTGTTTATCACTTGTTAATTGAATTCTAGACGATCGTCTAGTATGAATTCTGGATTTAATGCAGAGATCTCGGTTAGATCCAAATTAACAATTCAATTGCGCTTCAAGTGTTCTATGAAGGGTCTATGATTGAATCCACCTAATCTTGGATAGGTTTCTAAATTGACTACTCTTTAATTGTCATTTCTTCCGTTAATTTTGTTAAGTACGATCTTAAACTGTCAAACCCCCCTTTGCTAACTTTCACTTGATTTGATCAAATTGCATCTACGATCCTTGAGGAGACGATCCAGTGTTGTCACTGTGCTACAAGCTTAGGTAATAACTTCGGTTATAATTTTGACTGAGTTCGGCGCTCGTCAAGAAGCTAGAAACTTGATCTCAAGAATGGCTGCCAATACTCAACAATTCTACTCTAGAAATGACACTGGAGTAAGAGCAGTGAAAGAAGTAGAGACAACCAGTATATAACAGCAAATGACTCAATTGACTGCTATGGTTCAGCGGTTAATGGATTCAGGTAAAGCACCAGTTCATGCTTGTGGGATCTGTTGTTCATCTGGACATCCCACTGATATGTGTCCCACTCTCCAAGAAGACACAAATGAGGAGGTAAGAGTAGTAGGGGGATATGCTGGACTTTCAAAAAATTACAACCCCTACTCAAACACATATAATCCGGGTTGGAGGGATCATCCAAATTTCAGCTATGCAAAGCAACCTCAAAATCAACCTCCAAACTTATGGACCTCCAGGATTCCAACAAAGGCAAGTACCTTTCCCTCGAGACAAGAAGCAAGTTCAAGCTCCTAAGCAATCTGAGCCTTCATTAGAGGAGCTAGTAAAACAAATGGCCACTAATAATTTGCAGTTCCAACAAGAAACAAATGCAACTATACAAAGTTTCAAACAAGAAACAAGGACTCGCAATCAATAACTTGCAGAATCAGATAGGGCTTGTCCACAGAATTCAACAAGTTTCAAAGCCAAGCTTCAGGGAAACTACCCTCACAAATGTAAGTGAATCCGAGGGAAAATGCTAGTGCTGTCACATTGAGAAGCGGAAAGACGATGGATGAGTCTACCTCTCTTCCACCAATCATTCAAGAGAAGGATGAACCACCTAAAGAAGCAAATGATAAGGGGCAAACTTCCAAAACTCCTAAGGTAAGTATTTCTGAACCCCTTCCTAAATATGTCACTAAAGCTCCTTTTCCTAGTAGGTTGGTTAAAACCAAGAAAGAAGAAGCAGAAAAAGAAATACTTGAGACTTTTAGGAAGGTAGAGGTTAATATCCCTTTGTTAGATGCCATTAAGCAGGTACCTAGATATGCAAAATTTCTGAAAGAATTATGCACTAACAAGAGGAAGTTAAAAGGAAATGAAAAGGTCCAAGTGGGAGAAAATGTTTCAAATTTGTAATTAAAAAGAAACTCCCAACCAAATGTAAGGACCCCGCACATTCACCATTCCATGCACTATAGGTAACACAAGGTTTGAAAGGGCAATGCTTGATTTAGGTGCATCTATAAATGTCATGCCATATTCTATTTATGCATCTTTATACTTGGGTCCTTTGGAACCTACCGGGTGTTGTTATTCAATTGGTGATAGATCTAATGCATACCCTAAGGGTGTGGTTGAAGATGTTTTGGTACAGTGAATGAATTAGTGTTTCCTGGAGACTTCTATGTTTTGGACATGGAAGAGGATGAGTCTCCCAAATCTGCTCCTATCTTGCTAGGAAGACCATTTTTGAAGACTGCACGGACAAAAATTGATGTGCACTCGGAATTCTAACAATGGAATTTGATGGGGAATTAATTAGATTCAATATTTTTGAAGTTATGAGATACCCAAGTGATGTGCACTCGCTTGTTTAATTGATTCTTTTGATCCTTTTGATTCTTTAATTTCTCGACTTTTGATACCGACCATTTTGATGCTCTTGATACAATTCTAACTCATAGCTTAGATGTACAGGGAGGAAAAGAAGAAGAGTGAAGAAGAGCCATGGAGTGAAGACATTGATGAAATTGTTGTGCCTTACAAGAGCTCTCTTCCACCTGTAAGAAGAGCATGAGGTAACTTTTGTTGATTTACCCGTTACTACCGATATACCTCAACCTTCATTGTGCGAGCACTGAATTGGAACCGAAAGCACTACCGATCATCTTAAATACATCTTCTTGGGGAGAAGGACACCCTTCCAAAGAATAATTGCAAAGTCACTCACCCAAGAGCAAGAAGAGAAACGGTAGTCGTTTTGCAGAACATAAGACAGCCCATTGGTTGGTCAATAGGTGATATCAAGGGTATTAGTCCCTCCGTTTGTATGCACAGGGATATTAATGGAGGAGGATACTAAACCTGTGAGAGACCCTCAGCGGAGATTGAATCCTCCCATGATGGAGGTTGTGAAAAAGGAGATACTGAAGCTCCTAAGTGTGGAGGTGATCTACCCCATTTCTGACAGCAAGTGGGTAAGCCCAGTCCAGGTAGTACCAAAGAAATCTGGAATTATTATGGTAAGAAATGCTGAAAATGAGCTTATTCCCACTAGGTTACAGACAGGGTGGCGTGTTTGTATTGATTACAGGAAGTTGAATGCCGCCACGAGAAAATACCACTTTCCTTTACCTTTCATTGATCAAATGTTAGAAAGATTAGCTGGTCATTCTTATTATTGTTTTCTGGATGGTTTTTCAGGTTACAATCAGATTGCCATAGCTCCAGAAGACCAAGACAAGACTACATTCACTTGTCCATTTGGCACCTTTGCATATAGGCGAATGCCTTTTGGACTCTGTAATGCACCAAGAACTTTCCAAAGATGCATGATGAGTATATTTTCTGATTACATTGAAAACATCATTGAGGTTTTTATGGATGACTTTAGTGTCTTTGGAAATGATTTTGAAAATTGTTTGGAACATTTAACTTTGGTGCTTAAAAGATGCATTGACACTAACCTAGTACTGAATTGGGAAAAATGTCATTTCATAGTGAATGAAGGTATTGTGTTAGGTCATGTAATTTCTGCTAGGGGAATTGAAGTAGATAAAGCTAAGGTAGAACTCATGCATTCTTTGCCACCACCCACTAGTGTACGGGAGATTCGTTCTTTTATTGGTCATGCGAGTTTTCTACCGAGATTCATTAAAGACTTTTCTAAAGTCTCATTGCCCCTTTGCGAGACTTCTTCAAAAAGATGTTAATTTTAACTTTGATGAGAAATGTATGGAAGCTTTCAATAAACTTAAGAAGTTGTTAACTGTTGCACCTATCATCAGGCCACCCAACTGGGAGTTACCTTTTGAACTAATTTGTGATGCCAGTGACTTTGCAAAGAGGAGTGTCTTGGGACAACGAGTTGATAGAGTTCCTTATGTCATTTACTATGCATCAAGGACTCTAAATGATGCTCAACTTAATTACTCAACCACAGAAAAGGAACTTCTAGTTATTGTATTTGCTTTAGAAAAATTTAGATCATATCTAATTGGTTCTAAAGTGATTGTGTTTTCAGATCATGCAGCCTTGAAGTATCTTCTAACAAAGAAAGAAGCAAAGCCTAGATTGCTCCGATGGATTTTATTGCTCCAGGAATTTGACTTGGAGATTAAAGACAAGAAAGGGAGCGAAAACTTGGTGGTCGATCACTTGAGTAGATTGGTAACTGAAGAGGAAGAAATGCCTATCATGGAGACTTTTCCGGATGAATATTTGATGGTTGTCAACACCATAATCCCTTGGTATGCTGACATTGTTAACTACCTGGTTACTAAGGACTTTCCGGAGGGTTTGAACAAGGCCCAAAGAGATAAATTAAGGAGTGATCAGTAAATACTATATCCGGGATGACCCGTACTTATGGAAGCATTGTGCAGATCAAGTCATTAGGAGGTGCATTCCTGATTCTGAGACACACTCCATCCTCTCCTTTTGCCACACCTATGCATGTGGAGGACACTTTGGCAGTAAAAGGACAGCCAATAAAGTGCTTGACAAAGTGGTTTCTATTGGCCTTCAATTTTCAAAGACGCTTACAACTTCGTAAGTCTTGTGGCCGCTGTCAGAGAACAGTAATATTGGTCCTCGTAATCAAATGCCTCAGACTCCGATCATTTTTGTGGAACTCTTTGATGTGTGGGGTATTGATTTCATGGGACCATTCCCTCCTTCATTTGGTTTCACATACATTCTTTTATCTGTTGATTATGTGTCTAAATGGGTGGAAGCAAAAGCCACTCGATCTGATGATTCTAAAACTCAAGTTGCGAGATTTTGTTAAGTCACATATTTTCTCCAGGTTCGGGACCCCAAGGGCTATCATCGGTGACCAAGGGACCCATTTCTCGCAACAAAAACCTTTGATGCTCTATTGAAGAGATATGGAGTAATGCACGAGAATTTTCACTCCTTACCATCCACAGACAAATGGGCAAACCGAAGTGTCCAACCGGGAGATTAAGTCAATCCATGAAAAGACAAAGTGAATCCTCAAGAAAGGATTGGAGCACTCGACTTGAAGATGCTTTATGGGCTTATAGGACTGCCTATAAGACTCCTATCGGCATGTCACCATTTCGGTTGGTGTATGGAAAGCCCTGTCATTTGCCCGTTGAGTTGCAACATCGATCTTACTTGGGCCATTAAACAAGTTAATATGGAATTGGAAGGTCTTGGAAAGCAAAGGAAGTTCCAGTTACAAGAATTGGAAGAACTAAGAAATGAGGCCTTTGAGAATGCCTTGATTTATAAGACTAAAGCTAAGGCATTCCACGACCAATTGATTTCCAGAAAGAAATTTCACAGAGGACAAAAAGTCCTGCTATTCCAATCAAGACTCAAATTATTTCCAGGTAAACTACGTTCTAAGTGGATTGGGCCGTTTGTGGTAACTAATGTTTTTCCTTTTGGTGCAGTTGAGATCATGAGTGAAATTTCTGGCAAAGCATTTAAGGTCAATGGTCATCGTCTCAAACCATATCATGAACTTCCCGACAAAGCGCAGATGGAAGTGATGACCCTCATCCTTCCACAATATGAGGAGCATTGAAAGTATCATCATGTCGGGCTGAGGACAATAAACTAAGCGCTCATTGGGAGGCAACCCAACCAGATTTGCTCTCTTTATCCCTTTTTATTTTGTGTTTTCATTAGTTTCTTAGATTATGTTTTTATCTGTTTGTTGGTTGTAAGCATTTGAATCTCAAAAAAAAAAAAAAAAAAAAAAAAAAAGTGTGTGTGCCGACAATAAGGTAGGTAGTGCCATTAAATTTTGTCACTCGGAAGCATGTGAAGGTCACTTTTCTTCACGACAACAACTGCGAAAATCTTGCAGTATGGATTTTATTGGCCTACTTTATTCAAGGTCTGTTACACCTTTTGCAAAAGTTGCAGAAATTGGTCAAAAAGGTTCTGCTTTGAGATTATCATCTGCACCTACTCCTTGAAAAATTGAGATCTAGGTGGCGCGGTTCTTTTTCTTTGTCAAACACGTGTATCCTCTCGGGGCCGTAGATATTGAGGATCCTAGGAATGGTAATGTGCTTAAAGTTAATGGACAAAGACTCAACCATTCCCGGAAAACCAAGTTCTTAAGTTTTTTTTGTGTTGCTTGGTTAAGTGGCGGATACGGTACTCCGTGACTCTCAAGTCGGTTTATTTTTCGGTTTCCCAAAATAACCGAATCCTTCTTCTCCTTCAAAATGGATGTCATTCTTTCAAACCCGAGAAAACATTTTCCTTCTCTTCCTCAAAATGCTCGAGAAAAATCTACAAAGTTCGATGTGAAAGATTGAGACCGTTAATGCACAAAGGTATGCCGAAGATGTACTGTTGGATAATTGAAGCAAAGGTTCGATTAGCGGTGAGTCCTCAATTTCATTTGACTCATATATGCCCTAGGTCTTGGAAGAAGTTCATATTCTAAAAGGAGAAGAGCAAAAAGGTTACAAGTCTGTCACAAATGTGGACGATGGAACTGTAACAAGCGATGTTGTACTTTGGGGATGGTTTCCGCAAATAGAGAAGATAAAATTTTCTTCATTAAGAATGGACTGAGTAAGGAGTCATTAGATGATATCTTATCGACTCTTGAGACGCATTCTTGTGGATTGGTGCATCGTGAAATTCTTAAATTGTGGAATCTCTTCAAGGATGAAGAAAAACGCTACAGTCTTGGGAATCTGACTCTAAAAGACCCTGTTTGCCAATTTTTAAGAAAATTGGATGGGAAGCTTATCCTCGACTCATAGAAGACGTTTAAGCCGTTACTGGACGTTAAACTAGAGGCGGATGTGAGCCACATCCACAAACAATCTGTACATATCATCTTCTTCTTCTTCTTCATGTCATCTCTCAAAAAAAAAAAAGAGAGGACGTGATGTCTACTGCACTCATGACGCGCAGTATAAAGATACACCATGGACACTGTACATACAGCTGTGGAACAGAAATTTATCACTCTTTCAGCAAGACAACTTCTTATCTCTGCCTCCACTATTGATGAGCTCATTGATAAATTAGAAGCTTTTGAGTATGTACCTGATCCGGTATTAGCTCAGATAGATTGGTCAACAGGAAGCAGCGAAGGAAGTAATAAGAAACAAAAGCCGATCTGCGACTTCATCTTTAATGGGTTTGATTTTATTGTACCTTGTTTCTGTTTAAATTTGTGTCGACTTTCTCCAACAGTAATATATCTTCGTCCTTTACTCATCTATATTTTAACATTGAGGACAATGTTGTGATTTAGTTGGGGGAGAAAGATAGTTGACCCAAATATATATATATATATATATATATATATATATATATATATATATATATATATATATATATATATATATATATAAAATAAAAAATAAAAAAAAAAAAAAAAAAAATTTGTTGTGTTATTTGGAAAGTATGATATGATTGTCATGTACTTATTAAATCAATTAGTGATGGCGAGTAAGGAGTAATTTTACTCTTGAGACGCATCTTAATTGGTGGCGAGTAAGGAGTTTTTTAGGTAGTAACTAATTAGTACTAAAGTTTTATTGTTTGATTTCTTTTCGTGGTCGATGCGATCGACAAAGTGTTTTCTTTTCTCGCTTGGCGTTGATTCACTTCTTATCGGGTTGTGTTGCTCTTTTCTATATCTCTCTTTCACATTGAAGGCAATGTTATATTAAGCGTGGGGGAGAGATTTCAACATGTTCTTTTTGTAAAAAAAAAATTCAAAAAAAAAAGAAAAGAAAAAAAAATGGGGTTCATTGCATGATTGAATAACTTGTCTCCCTTCTTGAACTGATATGCTTGGTGATGGATGATTAAATTGATGAATTGAGTTTGATGGATGCATACCTTGTGAGATTTTGAGCCTAATGGATGGATTCAACATTTATGCCATTCTCTTCTTTCTTGTGTGATTTTCACTCATGTTAATGACCACTCTAGAACTTGCTTTGATTCTTTTTAAGGCTACATTTCACTTGCATGCATGAACATGATTGAAGCCCTCTTTCTTAATTAGCTAGTTTAACCAAATAGCCAACCTTGTTTTCAATTTGATATCAAGCACTCTTTTGACTTCTTGGAAATTCTCTGATTCCTGCCAACCTTGTATATTTTCCTTTGCTTAACCCCTTTGAGCTTATTTGACCATTCCTTGTTTCTAGCTCATTATGTACCTTAAATGAAAAATCGTGTTCTTATTTTACCTTAGGGAATAAAAGAACATTAGCTTTGTTAATGGATGCGTTTTTGAACAAGTGTGGAGGTGTGTATACAAAATGGTTGTTGAAAAAGGAAAGAGTGCCTAAAACAAAAAAAAAAAAGAAAAGGATTGGGAAATGAATATGTAAAGGGATATACATTAGAGTTGGGATGAACTTTTATGCTTGTTATTTGAACTCAGCTCTTATTTGCTTTTATTCTCTTTAGTATTTATCCTCTCATATCCATTTTATCCTCTTCTGTTACCTTAACCTCACTACAACCTTGAATAAAGTCTTCATGATTTGTGTATGCATGTGTTTTGAGTAGTGGAGAAGTAGAAGATAAGCAAGCTTATGGTAGTGTAATTTTCATGGGTTGAATTGAGTGAAATACCTACCTTTTAAACACTTGAGAGATTAAGAGGGAATCTTGTGAAGATCTATCATTCTCGATTCATGTTGAAGATACCTTACTTGTTGGTTTGAGATGTGGAGAATTGTTAACTCATGAATGTTTTGATCCCTTGAACCTTTGGTTGTTCTTCTTGATTGTAAAATTTTGGACTCTTGAATGTCGTTGGAATTTAAAATTTTGTTAATCTCTTATGTCCTTGTTTTGGTCTTGAGTTTTGCCCAGGAGTGCAAAAAGCTAAGTGTGGGAGAATTTGATAAACACATATTTTATTCATTAAGAAACCCTTATATTTAGTCATTTACACTCTCCAAATTCTTAATTGATTGAGTTTGACATGATTTTGTGAGTTTGAGCTCAAATTGGTCCTAATTGAATATTTTCAGCATTATTGAGATTTTACACTGTTTCTGTATTTTGGTCATAACTTGAGTTCCTGATATCTGACAATCATGAATTTTATCTTGTAGGAAAGCTAAGAGGAAGCTCTACAACTTTGATGAAGAGCTCGAAGTCTTAAACAGATGTCTAAGGGACCTAAGTTTACATGGAAGTCGAATACGGGTTCTCACTAGAATCCGAATGGTGTGCACTCATAAAATCATATCTCAAGCTATAATAATGGAGATGGGCTGAAATTTGGACAGTGGATAGTCAAGATCCAAATAAACAACTTTCATGAAGAACACATTTTGAGAAAAAGAAGTCTAGTAGGTCATTTTGAGCTTGCAAGTCGGAACAGAGGTGCTGAAGTTGGGTTTGAGCAACCTACGGTATTTGGGACATATCTTGGGCTTAAGGAATCCAAATTTGATGAACCAGCTATCCATTTTATAGCCAAGACAAGGATCTACAACTTTTATGAAGAACACTTTTCGTGAATCTTAAGTATAGTGGGTCGTTTTTGGCTTCCAAGTCAGACACGAAATTGTCATCCATCCACTAATCCACTAATCCACTCATCCATCCACTAATCCATCCATCCACTCATCCACTCATCCACTAACTCACCCACTCATCCACTCATACACTAATCCAACCACTTAACCACTCCACCCACCCATCCACTAATCCATCCACTCATCCATCCACTCACCCACTCAACCACTCACCCACTCAACCAATCCACTCAACCACCCCACTCCACTAACCCACTCATCCATCCACTCACCTTTGTCATTTTGTTACCCTAGATTTCTATAAAAGGGCACCATTGGTTATCATAGGGAGGGGGGAACTCTCCTTCATTTTCTCTCAGTTTTTCTTGTGATTTCTTTCTAGCTATGTGTAACTAAACCTCCCTTGGTTAAGGGGGTGATGAAACCGCTAGTATTAATGTTGTAAACTTTGCATATTTGATTATTTCAACACAGTTATGTTTTTATTCATATATTTCTGAATCTATTGTTGGTATGAAGGTTTTTGTACTTGTTCCTACTTTCAAAGTAGTAGATCTAGGTTTATTATGTGCGATTGCGGTAGTAGATCTAGTGGGATGTATGATGTTCATGTGGGTATAATTATCTTTGTGCTATTTGCCAGTTATAAAAGTGGTAGATCTGGGTTTATTATGCTTGTGATTGCGGTATTAGATCTAGAGAAATATATGTTCTAAGTAATTTAATCCCGATGTGTGATTAGACCTTAGTGTAATTGGTTTTCTAAATCTTAATGCAATTGTTGGATAGTTGTAAGAGCGGTTGCTTTATGACTAATCGGTGATTAGGAGTTGATTTGAGCGGTTGCTAAATTGGCCAAAACACGTAAGGAAAACAGAGATTTACTCTCACAATTGCATAAAAACATAATTGAGCATGTTGGAATAAAAGGATATGTGGATTTACATTATCATATAAATCTAGTGGTGGATTCAATCTCTTAACCAATTTTCTTATATTGTTGATTTCAGTTTATTTATTGTTATCTTTGAAGCTGTTCATTGTTCATCAAAACTCCAAAACCCCCTTTTTACTGTTTATTGTTAATCAGAGTCTAAATTGGAAATTGTTTAATAGTGTTAATTGAATTGGTTCTCTGTGGATCGACCCTTACTAACTACAACTAGTTGTAAGGTTTTTATTTTCTGGTGGGCCTGACAACTGATTTTTATCTTAATTTTAATCACTACATCCGCACGCATCAGCCACTCCACTCCACTTCAATTAACTTTTATTTTTCTCATTTTCCTAAATTGTCTTTTATTAAATAGATAGTTGAATCTAACATATTCATTAACTAATAAAGGGCATTTTAAGAAAAATAAAGAAATTAATTAGACAAGATTGGCATTAGACAAATAGCAGTGATAATAGATGATCCTCCTAGTAAATATCTTGATATTTTAAAAGTTATGAAGGGAAAGTTCCAGAATCTCAACACTGCCACATACTTGACTATATCTTCACCTTCTATTAAGGAGGTCGAGTAACTATAAATAAGCAAGACCATCTTAGGACAAACAATAAAAAATTTCGACATTTAGCTTCCAAACTAAGTTTTTCCTAACAACTCTATAGGCTTGCCAATCACACCCTAACCCACGGTACCCACCCCATGTTGTGCTAAATCCACAAGTACACAGGTTGTCAATAAGTAATAAAATGATGAATAAAATATTATTTTTACGAGGATTGTGTGAATACTAAACTATGATAATTTAAATTATTTAGGTGATCAAAATAAAGAATAAAGTGAAATTAAATAAAAATAGTATAATAATTAACAAAAATAACAAATATAGGGAGAATAAAGTTCAATCAAGTATTAAAGATCTAGGAATAGGAATCCACCACAATTACCCATCATGATGAACATTGATTCTTCTTTATTAATGATTAATTATGTTTTAAAGGTAGTCTATCTTAAATTATTTAAAACTCAATCTCTTGGCACTAAAAATATGTTAAAAACTAAATCAATCACATTCTCACGACAATTAAATTAGTTAAAACATATGAAGTTCTATGATATCTCGTTAACCATAGAAGGATCAAGCCTATCTTTAGGTCTTAATTCTCAAGTTCAATTAATAGATTATCAAGTATTAGACTTCATCTCTCAATCATTCACATAATACCTAAGATCATACAAGTATGATCGGCAACATACCCAAGCATTAACAACACTAAGAAAGAATAAAAAAACAAGAATTAATTCATTAAAAAATAGAGAAATCAAATATTTAACATAATAGAGTAAATAGTTTCATTCTAACCCTAGAAAAAAAGAATTTAACCACACATGACAATCAAAGCACAAACAAAATTAAAAGATAAAGATACAACCTTGAATCAGTCATAGAAAAATAGAAAATAAGAGAAGGAGAATAAGAAAGAAAGAATGATGTCTTCAATGAATGTCTCTCCTCCTTTGATCTTTCCTCTAACCCTTACTCTTCAATCCTTGTTTCCTCTAATCTCTCCCCTTTTAGGGTATGTTTTAGCCGTTATATGTGCTTTCCTTGAGAGAGTAGCAAAGGGGTATATATAGAGTCTCATTGAAATTACTCTTTTGTCCCCTTTTAAATTTGAAGGTTGCCAAATTTCGTATTATTTTCCTTTTATTTTTATCATCCATCAAATAATAGAATTAGCCTTTGTGATCAATAGAAGAGTTGTTGTATTTTCGGTTAGCTTTCTAACACCATAAGATTCACATTGATATGATATTTGTCGCCCAAAATATGGTCTTAATACAACAGCAAGGTTAGAAAATCAAGTTGAATCTAAATTTGCAACAAACTCCCTTCTCTTCAAACATCCTTATCCAATCTTCAATTATCATTAACTTAAAGTTTCCATACCGAATTGAAACTTTGGATGAGATATAAGACTTCGATAAAATCTCTTCAAAACTTTATGATCAGGAATTCATTATTTTAAATCAAAATCTTTTAGATTTATCTTGAAAATTAGAATAAAATAATAAAATATTAGGGGAAGAGATAATTATCTAGAGCTTAAATAAAATTAATAAAATCAAATAAAATTAAATAAAAATCCTAATAAATAAACCTCAAGATATGTGTATTTTTACACTCATCAAATACCCCAACATTGCTTGTCCTTAAGCAATAAAAGTAGAATTAAGCACAAATAAGAAAAGACTTTTTTGAGATGACAACAATTGCAAATAAAACTATTAAGAAAAATTCAAGAAGCTTGGCATGCCAAAAGCTCTTAAAGCTTGAAATGGTCGATCATTCAATCATGCATCCATGTTTAACCCAAATACAAATTATGAACTCAAGCCAGCTTTCAAAAACATGTTCCATGAACTCACTTGCTCTTTTGAAGAATACATGTATTCTTAGCAACTCCTAAACACCTCTCCAAGTCAAATAGACAAAACCACTATTGAACTCTCTATTAATTCAAGTTCACACTCCATCAAATATTAATAGGATATCTTTAAGCACTTTCATTATTCATATATTTATATTTTTTTCTCCTTTTTTTAATGGAGACATAGACTCTAAAAACACTCGAATTCGTGACCATGTGCCTAACCACACATCACAAAATCTAGCTAAAAGACTCAAATTCATGACTGTGTGCCTTGCCCACATATCAAAAACTCTTATTCATACCTAATCCATACTCATCACTTTTCATTCCATTAGCTTTTCAACTTTCACCACCCCTAAATTTGTTTTCTTTTATGTACTTGAGTGTATCAACTTTTATTTTCTCTTTCTTTAATTGCCTAAATCCCCTTAATTTAATGCTTCCTAGAGCTTTACTTTGAAAAAAAGTAGAAGATCTAAACCCTATACTAGTAAATCATATCATACACATATGCTAACTCAAGAACTCATAAATCCAATGAAATAAGTTTATTTGTCACAATCAAATATTGATAAAGATGCATCAAGTAAATACAAATAACAATCATGAATTTTCTTCCACTCGCACTTCTCTAAACTATTGGCAATTCACACCCCTATTAGCCATTTTAATCATCTTTTAATACAAATTGTATAATCCCAAAGGAGTTTTGTTTATCCGATTTTTTTTTTATATTTTCCTTTTCTTTGTATTTGTATTTTTCATATTTTCAATTTTTTTGTTAGCCGATATTATTTACATCTCCATACAAAGACTCTGAACTCGGGAAGGCACTTAAGCCAACTTAATAAATGCTAAGCTATCAACAAAGTTCACAAAAATATAAATTACAAGAAAATAAAGAAATCAATGAAAAGAAAGCTTGGGTTGCCTCCTAAGAAGCGCTAATTTAAGGTCGTCAACTTGACCTATGCTAAGCATCTTCTTATCTTAGTCAAAAGTATCATGAACTATTTTTAGTTTTCCTAATAAAAGATCTATCAAATGTTTAGCATTTTGAAATGTGTACCTGAGAATGGTAGGACATGTAGATTTTAGTTTAAGGAACGTATACCTGAGCATGGGAAGAAGAAGTTTAAATTCTACCTTAAGAGCTTCACTCTTAATGAGTAGAAATAGAGTGATTTTAACTTGCTTTAGGTCCTCAAAGTTTGGTCATTTCCAATAGGAAGTGAGTGGACTCAATTCTAGCAATGGACCATAAGCCACAACTTCTTCATCCTCATCTTTGATTGTATTATTTTGCTTTAGACACGAATCAAAAGGTTCCATTGAGTATTCTTCATTGTACACCTCTTGATTGAACTCATAGGTAACATTATCCTCTAAGAAAGGATTTTCCATAGCTATTTGTTTAGAAGCATAAAATAAATTTAACTCAGCTTCACCTTCAACCTCTTTCTCATTCTCTTGATCTTCATCACCTCTGGAACTCTCAAGTTGACTGATTTGATATGCTAATATAATTTGGTTATGAGCAATTTGATCTTCTAGTATCATGTTATGTGCATTATGAATGCTTATGTCATGAAGATCATGAAGGTTTTGATGATAACAAAGCCAAGCCAAAGACCAAGTCCAAAGGAAGCTAAAATGATATAGTTTATAGGACTTAAGGTCTTTATGTGAGAAACTCTCTAAAATATCTTAAAATGTTTTACAAAAAGTTCTCTTGAAAACTATTTTAGTTGGTGGGTTGTTTTACAAACAAATGATGTTTTAATCTTGGATTTTGAAAATCCATTCAAACCTTTTAAAAAATTCAAGTGTTCTAAGTTAGAAATGTTTACCAAGCTTAGTTGGGCTCAAAAATAGGTTTTAGGATGATTTTAATCACATCCAATGGCTTAGTAATCAATTAACAACTTTTTTGAAAGCTGGTAATCGATTACCAAGACCTCGTAATCGATTACAGACATGTAGGAACCTGTTTTTCAAAAGTCAGAGGCTTGGTAATTGATTACCATAGCTTGGTCATTAATTACCACACCAAACAAAAGCTTGGTAATCGATTATCACCTACCTTGGAAGCCAAGAACATGTTTTAAAAGCTTGGTAATCGATTACCGTATGTTGGTAATCGGTTTCCACAAGTTTGAAACCAGCAACAACCAGTTTCATAGCATTTAATGCTTGAGTAAATGTCCCCCAACAGATCTTTTTTCATTAAAAACTATAAATTCAAGTCTTAGGACACTTATTGCAGCTAGCTAACACTCTAAAAAATATCTCCCAAGCATTTAATTCGTGAATCATCAATTATGCTCTGTTTTTGAGAAATTAATTGACAAATCTTGAGAGCTTCATTAGAACTTCAATTTGTATATCTACTCACTGAGTGAGCTGCATTTGTTTTAATTTATTTGTAATCACTTGAGAGGGTGGAGAATCCCTTGAGAAACTAAGAGGCTTCTACATAAGAGGTGGATGATCCTTGAAGTGTATGAACAACTCAACTATTGTAAAGGATGTATCAAGCACCTTGTGAAGCTTGATTATAGTGGAAAATCCTGGGTGGATTATCCTAGGGACTAGATGTAGATCATAATGGTGATTGAACTAGTATAAATCTCTGTGTGTAATCTCATCTCTTATCTCTTTATATTCAAGCTTATTTATTACTTTTGCATACTTGATGCTTATTCTTTCATTCATTCATTCTATTTGAGCTTGTGTATTGTCATAAATCCATTCAACTCAAAGAAAATAGCTTAAAAGAAAATTAAACAAGGCTTGTTTGTGAAAAGTTTTAAAATACTCAATTCACCCTCCTCTTCAATCTTGAAGCCACTTGGTAACAAGTGGCATCAAAGCTAGACCATTGTTTAAAGAGCTTTAACAACTTTAAGAGGAGTATAGGCCCCAAGCTTTTAATGACACCCGTTATATTTATTGGAAAGATGATCTTGATGTTTGGGATGTGGTTAAAAATGGTCCATTTGTTCTTACCAAATTTGTTGATGGTAGACAAGTTGAAAAACTAAGAGTTGAATGGACTGATGATGATAAAAAGATAGTGCAATACAATGCTAGAGTCAAGAACATCATCACTAGTGCTCTAGGGTATGATGAGCACTTTCGCATTTCTAACTGCAAAACAGGACAAGAAATGTGGGATGCTCTTCAAGTCACCCATCAGGGAACTAGTGAGGTGAAGAGGGCTCGAATAAATACTCTCACACATGAATATGAATTATTTAGAATGAATCATAGTGAGAGCATACAAGATATGCAAAAGAAGTTCACTCACATAGTTAATCATCTTGCCTCATTAGAAATTTTTTTTCCAAATGAAGATTTGATTAACAAAGTTTTAGGATGTCTAAGTGGAGAATGGCAGCCCAAGATGTCCGCCATTGCTGAATCAAAAAACCTTGCAACTATGACTCTTTCAACACTATTTGGGAAGCTATAAGAGCACAAAATGAAATTATCAAGGCTTCTCCAAAATGAAGATGTTGATAGAAAGAAGAAGGGTCTAACACTTAAGGTCTCCTCATCCCACATTGATAAAGATGAGGTAGAAGACTTGTATACGAATAAAGAGACCTTCAACCTATTGGTTAGAAGATTTGGAAGGTTTCTTAAAAAGAAAGAAAATGGGAAAAGACCATCTTTTCCTCCAAAGAAGAACTATGTAAAGGGTAAAAGCTCAACTCTAACTCTTTCCACTTGCTTTGGATATGGGAAACATAGCCATATGAAGATAGATTGCCCTCTAGGCCAAAAGAAGGGAGAAAAGTTTGAAAGAAGACCCAATAAAGAGAGCAAAGGGAGAAGAACATATGTGGCTTGGGAAGACAATAATATGGACTCCTCAGATGAATCAAAAGATGAAGTAGCCAATCTTTGTCTCATGGCCAAGGATGATCTTGAGGTAAATTCTCAAACCCTTGAATCACAACACTTTTATGATGAATTGCAAGAAGCCTTTAAGGAATTGTATGAAGAGTTCTTGAGACTTGCAAAAATGGTTTATTTGTCAAAGAAAACAATTTCCTCTCTTGAGAGTCAAATCTCTGTTTTGAACAAAGAAGTAGAGGAATTGAAATTAGAAAATGAAACTCTTAGGCTAATTGATGCAAATTCTTCATGCACTACTTGCTCTTCACATAAGGATGCTTCATCTTCATCTTCTTCATGTCATTCATACTTATCTTTAGAAAAAGAAGTTGAAGATTAAAAAAAAAACTCTTGTTAAATTTACTTTTGGTAGAGAAAACTTGAATATCTTACTTGGAAAATAAAGATGTGTTTGATAAAGCTATATCCTAAGAAACAACAAAAACTTTATAAGAACTTCTTTGTTTCTTCAAGTACGTCAAGTAGTCTGTTTATTACATGCTTTCATTGTAGAAGAAAAGGACATAGTACATCTACATGTATAATTAGGAAGATATCACATGTTGGACAAAAGAAGACATGGATTTCAAAGGGCTCCTTGCCCAAGACTAACACCCAAGGAACCAAGAAGGTTTGGGGCACCTAAAACTAAAATTTGAATATTTTATAGGTGTGCTTAAAAGCCAATAGCTCAAATTGGTATCTTGATAGTAGCTGCTCCAAGCACATGACGGGTGATGGATCCAAGTTCTCCTTTCTAGCTCCCAAGATGAATGGTCATGTCACTTATGGGGATAACAATAAAGGAAGGATTCTTGAAGTTAGAAAAATTAGTAAAAATCACTTTACTTCAATAGATAATGTCTTGTATGTGGAAGAACTCAAACATAACTTGCTTAGCATAAGTCAATTATGTGACAAGAGAAATATAGTAATCTTTGACTCTAATTGTTGCATAATTGAAGGTAAGGATGATAAACAGGTTAAGTTTGTGGGTCATAAAGTTGATAATATATACATGATTAACCTTGATAATATTACCTCTCAAGATGCTAGATGTCTTATGGGCAAAGAGAGTAATTCATGACTATGACATAGGAGAATTACCCATGTTTATATGGATCACCTAAACAAACTTGTGTCTAAAGAATTAGTAATTGGTCTTCTAAAGCTCAATTTTGAGAAAGATAAATTTTGTGATGCATGTAAAAAGGATAAACAAGTAAATGTCTCTTTCAAAGCTAAACATGTTGTTTCCATTATTAGAACTTTACAACTTTTGCACATGGATCTTTTTGGACCATCAGAACAATGAGCTTTAGGGATAATTACTATGTTTTTTGTGATTATAGATGATTACTCTAGATATACATGGACTCTATTCCTTACTCATAAGAATAATGCCTTTCATGCATTTAGAAAACTTGCAAAGGTTATTCAAAATGAGAAAAAATGTAGTATTGCATCAAGAATAAGTGATCATGGTGGGGAATTTGAAAACCAAGAGTTTGAAATGTTTTGCAATAAAAAATAGCATTGAGTATAATTTTTCTGCTCCTAGAAATTCACAACAAAATGGAGTAGTTGAAAGGAAAAATAGATCCTCAGAGGAGTTAGCAAGAACTATGTTTAATGAAACAAATCTTCCTAAGTATTTTTGGGCGAATGTGGTAAGTACTACTTGTTATGTTATGAATAAGGCTTTAATAAGACAATTTTTAAAGAAAACCCCCTATGAACTGGAAACCAAACATTTCTCACTTTCATGTCTTTGGTTGCAAATGCTTTGTTTTAAACAATGGAAAAAATAACCTACGTAAGATTGATGCTAAATCTGATGAAGGAATATTTTTTTTGTTATTCTCATAGTATTAAATCCTTTGGAATTTATAATAAGAGAACTATGACTATGAAGGAATTAATACATGTTGCATTTGATGAAACTAATCTCATTGTGTTAGGAAAAGATGATATTGATGATGTTGCAGAAATTTTGTCAAACACCTACTTGAAAAGCAAAAAAGAAAAGCAAAAGAGAAAAAGCCAAAGAGAGGAAGCACCACCACAACAAGATGAGCAACAATTAAATAGTCTTCAAAGAGAATGGAGAACTTTAAGATGCCATCCTCTTGACTAGGTTATAGGTGATGTCTCAAAATGGGTAACTACTAGAAACTCTCTTAGAGATGTATGTACTCATATGACTTTTGTTTCTCAAGTTGAACATAAAGACATAGATGAGGTCATTAGTGATGAACATTAGATCTTGGCTATACAAGAAGAATTGAACCAATTTGAAAAAAAATCAAGTTTAGGAATTAGTTCCAAGGCTTAATGATCATCCTATAATTAGTACCAAATGGGTCTTTAGAAATAAACTTGATGAAACTGGCATAATAATAAGAAATAAAGCTAGGTTGGTTTCAAAATGATATAATCAAGAAGAAGTAATAGATTATGAAGAAACATATGCATCCGTAACTAGATTAGAGGTCATTAGATTGTTACTTGCATTTGCATCCATCATAGATTTTAAACTCTTTCAAATGGATGTTAAAAATGCCTTTTTAAATAGTTTTATCCAAGAAGATGTATATGTGGAACAACCTCCTCGCTTTAAAAACTATGAACTGTCCAACCATGTTTTTAATTTGAGTAAGTTCTTTTTGGAAAAAAAGGTTTTACAAGAGGAAAGATTGACACTACTATCTTCATCAAAAAGAAAATGCACGACATTCTCCTTGTGTATATATATGTTGATGACATATTTTTGTGTGCTACTAATGAGTCTCTTTGTAAGGTGTTTGTTAATGCTATGCAAAGTGAGTTTGAAATGTCTATGATGGGTGAGTTCAACTTCTTCCTTGGACTCCAAATCAAGCAAACTAGATATGCGACTTTCGTAAGTCAATCCAAGTATTGCAAGGAGTTATTCAAGAAATTTGGAATGGATAATTCTAAGCATATAGTCATACTTATGAGCACTTCATGCTATTTGGACAATGATGAATGAGGTAAACCCATAGAAATCACTAAGTATAAAGGTATGATTGGTTCTCTCCTTTATCTTACGATAAGTAGGCTTGATATTTTATGTTTAGTGTGTGCATGTGTGCTAGATATCAAGCTAATCCTAGAGAATCACACTTAAGTGAAGTAAAAAGAATAATGAAATATCTTGTTGACACTTTACAAATGGAATTGTGGTACCCCAAAGGTGCTTCTTATACTCTTATTGGTCATTCTGATTCTGATTTTGCTATATACAAATTAGATAGGAAAAGTACTAGTGGAACATGTCACTTGCTTGGAAGCTCTCTAGTTTCTTGGCATAATAAGAAACAAAGCAGTGTGACATTGTCTACTGCTGAGGATATTATGTAATTCAGCATATGCTGAAAGCGAAGAAGGAAAATTATCCCTTACCCTACGTTATGTTGATTACAAAGATCTTGGAGTTTTTCCATGTTCCTTTGACTGAGGAAGTCAAGGATACTAGCTGTGATGACCCAAAATCCATCAATGAGTACACTCTACAGAAGCTGAAACTGAAGAAAATATATGATCAATGGTACTAGCATCATGGGGTAGATGGAAACATACCCCGAGGTAATGAGGAAGACATTGAAGGAGAAGAAGTGCCACCAGCTCCATCTCCAGACCAGCTTACCATGGAACTTTTGCTTTGCAAGATGAGGAGTCTTTAGACCTATGTTGAGACCTGGATAGACCACCTAAAGGAGAAAGTGTCTCACACAGATCAAGAGGTTGTTGTCATGCGAGCTATGATGGAGCATGGTAAGATGCATATGGTTAGAAGGGTTGTTGCACCTCCTCCACCTACGGATGATGTGGCTGAGGAACATGCTACTGGTGATGATGCTGTTGAGGGGCATGTTGATGATGCAGAGGCTGATAGTGAGGAGACAGAATGAAGACAAGGCATAGTCATGATGTATTTTTTTTTTGTCTTATTTTGTCTAACCCCTTAGTATCTTGACATTACTTTTGGCTTATAACTTTGATATTTATATGAGCTGATTAATCTTATGACTCTTGATACTTTTGAGCTAATGAGTTGTTAGTTAATCTGTTTTGATGACTAGTTATATGAGTTGATAATGGTATTAATGTGAATGTTGCTGGTTAGTATAAATACTGAATGTTGTTTTACATGCTATTAGTATTATTCAATGCTTTTGTCAATATATCTTTTTGATAATGCCAAAAAGGGGAGAGGATTGCAAGAGTAAAAGGGAGTTTTGCATGAAATATTTTCTATCATTGAACCTTGCTTAAGTTTTTCCAACTTGAACATCATGCATGGATTAAGGGGGAGAGTTGTGCTTTAATCTCTGATAAATTATTTAAATGCTGCTCTTTACTTGTTTAGTTTGTCATCATCAAAAAATGGGGAGAATGCGAATGATAATGTCATGAAGATCATGAAAGTTTTGATGATAACAAATCCAAGCCAAAGACCAAGTCCAAAGGAAGCTAAAATGGTATAGTTTATAGGACTTATGGTTTTTATGTGAGAAGCTCTATAAAATATCTCAAAATGTTTTACAAAGAGTTCTTTTGAAAACTATTTTAGTTAGTGAGTTGTTTTACAAACAAATGATGTTTTAATATTAGATCTTGAAAATCTGTTTAAATCTTTTAAAAAATCCAAGTGTTCTAAGTTGAAACTGTATACCAAGCTTAATTGGGCTCAAAAATAGGTTCTAGGATGACTGTAATCACATCCAATGGCTTAGTAATCAATTAATAGGTTTTTTGAAAGCTGGTAATCGGTTATCAAGTCCTAGTAATCGATTATAGACATGTGAGAACTTGTTTTTCAAAAGTCAGAGGCTTGGTAATCGATTACCAAGCTATGATAATCAATTACCACACCAAACAGAAGCTTGATAATCGATTACTACTACTTAGGAAGCCTAGAACATGTTTTAAAAGCTTAGTAATTGATTATCACAAGTTTGAAACTAACAACGACTAGTTTCAGAGTATTTAATGCTTAAGTAAATGCCCCCCAACGGATCTTTTTCATCAAGAACTATAAATTCAAGTTTTGGGACACTTATTGCAACTGGCTAACACTCTGAAAAAACATCTCTCAAGCATTTAACTCGTGAATCATCAATTATGCTCTATTTTTGAGATATTAATTGAGAAATCTAGAGAGCTTCATTAGAACTTCAATTTGTATATATGCTCATTAAGTGAGCTACATTTTATTTCAATCTATTTGTAATCACTTGAGAAGGTGGAGGATCCCTTGAGAAACTAAGAGGCTTCTACACAAGAGGCAAATGATCCTTGAAGTATAGGAATAACTCAACTATTGTAAAGGGTTTATCAAGCACCTTGTGAAGCTTAATTATAGTGGAAACTCCTGAGTGGATGATCCTAGGGACTGGACGTAGATCATAAGGGTGATTGAACTAATATAAATCTCTGTGTGTAAATCTTCTCAACCCTTATCTCTTTATATTTGAACTTATTTATTACTTTTGCATACTTGCTACTTGTTCTTTCATTCATTCTTTCTATTTGAGCTTGTGTATTGTTATAAATCCATTCAACTCAAAGAAAATAGCTTCAAAGAAAATTAAATGGGACTTGTTTATAAAAAGTTTTAAAATACTTAATTCACCCCCTCTTGAGTCTTGAAGCTGCTTGGTAACATGTATCTAATTGGTCAAGCCTTGATGTGATTTGTTGGAGAGCTTCACTTTGTTCCTGAATTTGTTATGCAATGACTTAATTTTGTTATTGAATGACTTAAGTTTGTTGATTTTGAGTGGTTATAAAGTTCTTCATAAGGATCTCCAAATTCAACTTCTCAATTTGAGGTGGTTATTGACAAGACATTTGAGCATGTGCACCTTATTGTTGGAAGCTCAGTGGTGGTCTAATAATTGGTTGGTGCCTTTGAATTTGTTGATTTCTCCTAGAGAAATTGGTGCAATGGCTCCAACCATGATTATTTGCTTTGGGATATAGGCTCCTTTAAGACTTGAAATTGTCTAACTTTTCAATGAAAGCATTGAGTTTAGCATTAGTGTGCTCAATAGATCTAACATAGCAGCTTACATAGACATGACAAAGTACCTGAAAAGAAAAAAATAAAAAGAACTTAAAAAGGAAATAAAGTGTCTAAACTAATCAAATCACTGATCATTCAAAATTAGCATTGATCCCTAGCAATGATGCTAAAACTTGTTGTGCTAAATTCGTAAGTGCATAGGTTTTCAACAAGTAATAAAGTGATGAATAGAGTATCATTCTCATGAGGATCATATGAATACCAAACAACATTAATTTTAATTATTTAGGTGATCAAAAGCAAGAATAAAGTGAAATTAAATAAAAATAGTATAATAACTAACGAAATTAACAAATATAAGGAGAATATAGTTCAACCAACCATTAGGCTTTGTCCCCTTTTAATTAAAGACAACAAATTTTATATTATTTTTCTTTTATTTTTATCATCTTTTAGATGATAGAATTAACCTTCATGATCAACAGAAGGGTTATTGCATTTTTTGTTAGCTTTCCAAAGCCACAAGAATTGTGTCGATCTGATATATGTAGCCCAAGATATGATCCAAATATAGCAGTAAGGTCAGAAAATACGAGTTAAATCCAAATTTGCAACAAACTCCTTTCACTTCCCTTTTCCTCATAGATTGGTAAATCCTAAGAACACTGTGCAGTCAGGTGATATTTTGGAGATTTTTAAATATGTGCAAATTAACTTGCCTTTTCTTGATGCTATTAGACAGATCCCTGCGTATGCTAAAATTTTGAAGGATCTTCTCATTGTGAAGAGGAAGTCTAATGTTCCCAAGAAGGCCTTTTTGACAGAGCAGGTAAGTTTTGTGATGTTTAGCAAATATCTTGTTAAGTATAAAGACCCAGGATCACCTACTATTGCTTGTAAAATTAGGGATCATCATGTTAAGAGAGCTTTACTAGATCTAAGTGCAAGTGTTAATTTGTTACCTTATTTTGTTTACTTGTAGTTGCGTTTAGGGGAGTTGAAACCAACTAAGATAATTCTCTAATTAGCTTATAGATCTGTTAAATATCCTAGAGGAATTGTTGATGATGTGTTGATAAAAACTAAGAAAATTTACTTTCCTATTGATTTTGTTGTGCTTGATACTGAGCTTATTTGTGGTTCCTATCCCCTAATTCGTGTTATTTTTAGTCGCTCATTCCTTGTTACATCTAATGTATTGATTAATTATAAAAGTGATGTGATGAAACTATCAATTAAGAACATGACTGTTGAGGTTAATATTTTTCATATCAGTAAACAGATGCCTGACGATAATGATAATGATGTATATGAATTGAATTTGATTGATAGTTTGGCTCATGACTCATTTATGCATTTTAGTTGTGAAGATCCATTATTGGCATGCTTGAATCATTTTAATGCTGATTTTTTATTTTGATATTGATTCAGTCGGTAGGAAAACAAATTCCTTGTTAGATTATGATCCTCCAATGAGTATGGATAGGTGGCAACCCATAGTCTAGCCAATCACCTTGTCATTATCTCCACATTTGCCATCCATTGTAGAGCCACCTATGTTAGAAATAAAGCCCTTGTCGTGCTCCCTCAAGTATGTGTTTTTAGTCACTAATGAGACATTACTTGTCATTGTACCTTCTGATTTAGATGAGTCCCAAGAACATCAGTTAGTCAAACTGTTAAAAGAGCATAAGGAAGCTATATGATGGTCATTTGTAGATATTAAAGGTATTAGTCCTTCGGTAGTAATGCATATGATTCATTTAGAGGAGGGTGCTAAAGCTACCCGTGAGACTCAAAGGCATTTGAACTTAATTATGCAGGAAGTAGTTAGAAAAGAGGTCTTGAAATTGTTAGATGTAGGGATTATAAATCTTGATTCTGATAGTAAATGGGTTAGTCCTGTACAGGTTGTGCCTAAGAAGTCTGGAATAACTATGATTGACAATGAGGCCAATGAGTTAGTTCTAACTAGGGTGTAAGTGATAATCACATATTTTATGCAATAATAAACCATCATTTTTAGTCATTTACAATCTTCATGTACTTAATTGATTAAGTCTGATTATGTTTTGTAAGTTTAGACTCAAATTGGACTTAATTGATTTTTTTAGCACTATTTTGGTCTTACACTATTTCTGTATTTCAGTCATATCTTGAGTTCTAGATGTCTTATAATTATGTATCTTACCTTGTAGGAAAGATAAAAGAGAGCTCTGAAAAGAAAAAAATAAAAAGAACTTAAAAAGGAAATAAAGTGTCTAAACTAATCAAATCACTGATCATTCAAAATCAGCATTGATCCCTAGCAATGATGCTAAAACTTGTTGTGCTAAATTCGTAAGTGCATAGGTTTTCAACAAGTAATAAAGTGATGAATAGAGTATCATTCTCATGAGGATCATATGAATACCAAACAACATTAATTTTAATTATTTAGGTGATCAAAAGCAAGAATAAAGTGAAATTAAATAAAAATAGTATAATAACTAATGAAATTAACAAATATAAGGAGAATATAGTTCAACCAACCATTAAAGACTTAAGATTAGGAATCCATTACAATTACCCATCATGATGAACATTAATTCTTCTTTATTAAAGATTAATTATGTTTTGAATGTGGTCTATCTTAAAGTATTTAAACTCCAATCTCTTGGCACTAAAAATGTGTTAAAATTAAATCAATCTCATTTTCATGGTAATTAAATTAGTTAAAACTCATTAAGTTCTATGATATCCTGTTAACCCTTGAAGGATCAAGCCTATCTCTAGGTCTTAATTCACAAGTTCAATTATTGGATTATAAAGCATTATACTTCATCTTTCAATCCTTCACCTAGTACCTAAGATCTTACAGGTATGGCCGACAACATAGCTCAAGCATTAATAACACCAGAAAAGAATAAAAAAAACAAGAATTAATTCATTAACACAGAAAAATTAAATATTCAACATAATAAAGCAAATAGTTTCATCATAACCCTAGAAACAGAGGTTTTAACCACATATGATAATCAAAACACAAACAAGATTAAAAGATAGAGATACAACCATGAATCAATCCTAGAAAAAATAAAAAATAAGAGGAGAAGAAGAAAGAAAGAAGGATATCTTCAATGGATGCCTCTCCTCCTTTGAACTTTCCTCCAACCCTAGCTCTTTAGTCCTTGTTGCCTTTAATCTCTTCCCCTTTAGGGTTTGTTTCAGCTGTTATGTGTGTTTTCCTTGAGAAAGTAGCAAAAGGGTATATATGGAGTCCCACTGAAATCACTTTTTTGTCCCCTTTTAATTAAAGACAACAAATTTTATATTATTTTTCTTTTATTTTTATCATCTTTTAGATGATAGAATTAACCTTCATGATCAACAGAAAGGTTATTGCATTTTTTGTTAGCTTTCCAAAGCCACAAGAATTGTGTCGATCTGATATATGTAGCCCAAGATATGATCCAAATATAGCAGTAAGGTCAGAAAATACGAGTTAAATCCAAATTTGCAACAAACTCCTTTCACTTCCCTTTTCCTCATAGATTGGTAAATCCTAAGAACACTGTGCAGTCAGGTGATATTTTGGAGATTTTTAAATATGTGCAAATTAACTTGCCTTTTCTTGATGCTATTAGACAGATTCCTGCGTATGCTAAAATTTTGAAGGATCTTCTCATTGTGAAGAGGAAGTGTAATGTTCCCAAGAAGGCCTTTTTGACAGAGCAGGTAAGTTTTGTGATTTTTAGCAAATATCTTGTTAAGTATAAAGACCCAGGATCACCTACTATTGCTTGTAAAATTAGGGATCATCATGTTAAGAGAGCTTTACTAGATCTAAGTGCAAGTGTTAATTTGTTACCTTATTTTGTTTACTTGTAGTTGCGTTTAGGGGAGTTGAAACCAACTAAGATAATTCTCTAATTAGCTTATAGATCTGTTAAATATCTTAGAGGAATTGTTGATGATGTGTTGATAAAAATTAAAAAAATTTACTTTCCTATTAATTTTGTTGTGCTTGATACTGAGCCTATTTGTGGTTCCTATCCCCTAATTCGTGTTATTTTTAGTCACTCATTCCTTGTTACATCTAATGTATTGATTAATTATAAAAGTGATGTGATGAAATTATCAATTAAGAACATGACTGTTGAGGTTAATATTTTTCATATCAGTAAACAGATGCCTGACGATAATGATAATGATGTATATGAATTGAATTTGATTGATAGTTTGGCTCATGACTCATTTATGCATTTTAGTTGTGAAGATCCATTATTGGCATGCTTGAATCATTTTAATGCTGATTTTTTATTTTGATATTGATTCAGTCGGTAGGAAAACAAATTCCTTGTTAGATTATGATCCTCCAATGAGTATGGATAGGTGGCAACCCATAGTCTAGCCAATCACCTTGTCTTTATCTCCACATTTGCCATCCATTGTAGAGCCACCTAAGTTAGAAATAAAGCCCTTGTCGAGCTCCCTCAAGTATGTGTTTTTAGGCACTAATGAGACATTACTTGTCATTGTACCTTCTGATTTAGATGAGTCCCAAGAACATCAGTTAGTCAAACTGTTAAAAGAGCATAAGGAAGCTATAGGATGGTCAGTTGTAGATATTAAGGGTATTAGTCCTTTGGTAGTAATGCATATGATTCATTTAGAGGAGGGTGCTAAAGCTACCCGTGAGACTCAAAGGCATTTGAACTTAATTATGCAGGAAGTAGTTAGAAAAGAGGTCTTGAAATTGTTAGATGTAGGGATTATAAATCTTGATTCTGATAGTAAATGGGTTAGTCCTGTACAGGTTGTGCCTAAGAAGTCTGGAATAACTATGATTGACAATGAGGCCAATGAGTTAGTTCTAACTAGGGTATAAGTGATAATCACATATTTTATGCAATAATAAACCATCATTTTTAGTCATTTACAATCTTTATGTACTTTATTGATTAAGTCTGATTATGTTTTGTAAGTTTAGACTCAAATTGGACTTAATTGATTTTTTTAGCACTATTTTGGTCTTACACTATTTCTGTATTTCAGTCATATCTTGAGTTCTAGATGTCTTATAATTATGTATCTTACCTTGTAGGAAAGATAAAAGAGAGCTCTACAACTTTCATGTAGGACTCAATCAGACATCTAGTGGAGCTAAATGGGCTTGGAAGTCAGAACACGGGTTTTGTGACTAGAACCTGAATAATATGCAGTAATCAGAGCATAACTTAGGCTGTAGGAACTTTCTTGGGCTGAAATTTAGATACTTGAAAGTTAAGACGCATATATACAACTTTTATGAGAACACAAAACTCAGATCGAACTCCTTGAAGGTGATATTGGGCTTTGAAGTCAGAACAAAGGTGTTGTACTTGGACCTAAATACTATTCAGTAATTAGGTCATATCTCGGGCTGTAGGTGGCCTTTGGAGCTGAAACTAGTGCCATTGGAAAGATAAGACAAAATGCTACAACTTTCATGAAGATCATGTTTTATAAATCTGATGGCATCCATGAGATCAATACTAAATGATTTCAGAGACAAAGAATCTCAATAATTTTTCACTCACCAACTCACCATTTGGCATTTTCCACTCATCCACCCACTTCTCACCCACTCATTAATCAGCTCACTTGTCATTTTATATCTCCAATCCTCTATAAAA
Source organism: Ormosia emarginata (assembly GCA_029884605.1). Classification (NCBI taxonomy): domain Eukaryota; kingdom Viridiplantae; phylum Streptophyta; class Magnoliopsida; order Fabales; family Fabaceae; genus Ormosia; species Ormosia emarginata. Next base: position 15,802,987 of record JAQQTP010000068.1, on the reverse strand, counting down.
GGCTCCATTAGCTGATCATTTAGGGACTTTTGGTTTTAGGCTTGGTTAGGAGAAATTATGTTCATGCTTGTATATTGTCTTCCTTTGTTGTAATTTTCTTTTGTTCTAATTTGAAGTTATGTTCATCTTTCTCTTCTACTCTCTTTCTTTCTTCTTGATTATGAGTACTTAATTTTCATTTTGCTTGGGTGAAAGAGTGAAGCTCTTGGTAATGAAATAATGTAAGATTATTCTATTTCTTGTGCTTAAATGATATATTATAAAGTGGACATTATATGTGTTGTATTTTATTTCCAATCAATTTAGAAACCTTCTTGTATAGTGGAGATCTTGATTTGTTGTAGACAAGAGGATTGGCACAGTGAATGTTTGAGCTCACTTACAATTATTAGTAGAGAATTGAAGGAATCATAATATGATTGCATATATACTTGAACTTTGAATGTTATATTTTTCGATTCGAACTTCCTTTATGTGTAAATTTCAATTGAGTTATAAAGAGAAACAGTCTTGCCGCTAATTTATTACCAAGAGTGGATCTCATAACCCAAGCAAATCCTTTTTCATTTGTGAACAACTTTTATTACTTTTGGTGTTGTGACAAATCCATTTCTTACCTCAATTAATTTTTCTTCATCAATTCTCTGTGGATTGACCTCGTACTCTCGAGAATTTATTACTTGAGACAACCCACACTTGAGTTTGCATCCTTTAATCCGCATCAGCAAGCAAGGTGGAAAGTGTGTATTGATTATAGGAAATTGAATGTCATAACTAGAAAATATCATTTTCCTCTTCTTTTTATTGATCAAATGTTAGAAAGACTTGTTGGTCAGACATATTATTATTTTCTAGATAGATATTCAGGATATAATCAAATTCTCATTGCACTTGAGGATCAAGGAAAGACTACTTTTATATGTCCATTTGGTACTTTTGCATATTGTCGCATGGCTTTTGGGTTATGTAATGCATCTGCTACTTTCTAGAGATACTTGATTAGTGTTAGACCATTTGTGTACCGCAAGTGCACGGGTCGTTCAAGTAATACAGATACAGAGTAAAAGTTCGTTCCTATAAGGATGATTAGCTTCTAATACTAAGTATCAACCAATAGCTTATCTATTTCTATTCAAGAACATAAAAATAGGGAAAAGTGCAATAAAACTAATCTAAAGACAAAAAAGCGATAAATGAAAATAAACATAATGGTTTAAAGATTTAGGGAATCCTTCTTCACTATCTACTTCAATCAATGACATGAAACCCTTCAAGCAACATAGATGAATGAGTTAAGTTAGCTTGAGAATCTGATTTAGTTAAAAGCCTATGTCTAGGTCAGTTAACCCTGACTTCCTTCACCTAGCTCACTATGCTTCCATGAGAACCAGAGTGAAATCTACTAATGAACGATTTATTCTTAAACACACGCTATGCATGACTAAGAGGTATATTTCTATCTTATTAGTGAATCAATTTATTCAAGCCAATTGAACTCATTGAACATGCATCAACCATACATATGATCTCAAATCCAAATTCCTATGTCTAGGTTCATCTGATTTCAACAAATCATTTAAAAGATGATCAAACTATTAAGAGCATTAAGATCTATATAATTGAACATAACCAAACATCAATATATACTCAAAGTAATACATAAACATCAATATTCATAAAATGATCCAAAGTAATCCCTAAATACAGCTAAGCTAATCATTGAATACGAAAATATACACAAAATTGGTGCTCAAAGGATAAGGAAAGAGAAGAAAACTAAAGGAGAAGGAAGGAAGCTCATATATGTGATCTTCTATACTTGAATCATCTTCTATAAGGAATATGGCCTCCAACCTTGGCTCCCCAAGCCTCCAATCTATCCAGAAATGAAGTTTCAATTGCAGTTTCTCTAAAACCTAAAAAACTTTCCCTGTAAAAATCTGTTAAAAATGTAGTTATAGGCTCAGAAAATAGAGTCACGCCGCGACATTAACATTCCTACACTGCGGCACGTTTACATTTAGATCACAAACGCCGCGACATTACATGCCTATGCCGCGGCGTGCAAAATTCGTAGCTCTCTATCTGGATGCGTGGGATTCACCACCACGCCGCGACATTGACATGCCTGCATCGCGGCGTCAGCTGCCAGAATACATCTTTGGCTTTCTTTTCCAATTTTAGCTCCAATGCTCTATATATCCACTTGTTTAGAGCCCTTCCTGCAATAGAGAAATCACTAACTCATTAACAATTGCAAATCCATTTAATTAATAACAAAGTAAGCATAATTTGCTCAATATTATATGGGAAAGGTATCAGAATTAAATATAACAAATATAAGCACAAAACCTTCCAAATATGCATACAATGAGGATTTAAGCAATCAATGAAAGCCCAGATATAGGGAACAAATAACTACATTTCATGGAGTTATCATACCCCCAAACTTAGACTTTTGCTTGTCCTCGAGCAAAACAAAGTATGAATAGGTAAACTTACTCTACAATTTATATTTCACATGCATTCATCAACTTTCAATTTCAATTTTCTCTTTAATATATAACTAGTGTAGAATGATTGCATCAGTTCTCAATGAATGCAAAAGTCTCATAATCAACTTCACACATACACAACCCTAAACATGCTAACAACCTCGCATCCTTTCATGCAAATCACATTTTTCACAAACATGCAAGATAAACTTCTCATATTCAAATCATACAAATCCGGATAAGTTTATGAGCATACATGTATATGAATCATAAAATCCACAAATTGATCCTAAATTCTCTCTCCACTAATATAAACCACACATAACTGAAGATTAAAAGGGTCTTTAACAGTTTGTAATGTCAGACCATGACAAAAGGTATATGAAAAGAAGGGAAAAGATATACAACAAATATTGAGAAACGTAAATATGTTATTTTAAGACTTGAATCATCAAGTGATACTATTAGGATAATCAACAGTGAAAGAAGAAAACTCGTCAGAACCATTCAATGTTTTTTATACTTTTCATTTCTTATGCCTTGCTTGTTATTTTTTTATTTTTTTTTCAAGGTAATGTTTTTTTCTTCAATTTTGCATTTGGTTCCTTCAGGCTCATTTTGTACTGAATATAAATTCATACCCCTAATCACTGAACTCACTTCAAGAAATAACATACCATGTACTCAACAAATATTGATGGTAGGAAGAAAATGCAATGCTTTTACATGCATTAGAATGGTTAAAAGGTTAACGAACACAATGGGTGAATGAAAAACATATAAGGTCAAACAATTATAAGGCTTCAAAATGGGACCTATGGATATTATCATAACAGGTTAAGCTTGAAAAGGCTTAATCGGTCCAAACAATGTCATATTCATTTCCTCAGTCATGCACAATCTAGGATTTCGCCTCAAGAGAGTTTAAAAACAACTTCTAGGATAATCGAAACTCTACACGTACATCTGTAAACTTTCTCTAGACATGCATTCTTATTATACTTAAAGTTACACTTGCATCTAAGTGAAATGTAAATCATACATAAAAAGTAACCAAATTGTTTCACATGCTTCTAATCATATATGTTTTTCCTAAAAGTAATCAAATCGCAACAATTTATGTCATTGGACAACCAATTCCACACTAGCATCAATCTAATTATGCATATAAAAAAAATGAAATTTTTTGTCAGAAACCCATCAGTAATAGTTAACCTCAGCATATGATCATGATAACATGGTGACTATCATCACTGCATACTGTAAATATCATTACATGTTACACAAATTCAATATTATAGTAACAAAACATGTAATGATACTCCCCCAAACCGAAGTGAAATAGTGTCCTTACTCTCCATGGTTTCTAGGGTACTTGAGTCAATTAACATACAGAAATATGAGAGTTGAGTATACTACAACATTTGAAAATACTTAAAATAAACTAACTATGTACAATATATACATTACAGGTGGCACACCGCAACACATAGCATCCATGTCGTGATATTTGGTCAAAATGGGTTCTTTCAACAACAAACAGATCAAATTTCTCTTTATTTTTTTACTCAAGTTTAAAGGGCATGCCGCGGCGTTGAGCTCTCTGGATTTTAGCTTGATGCGCACAAAAAAACTGTCACGCCACAGCGTGCAATAGACTTACGCCACAGCGTGAGAGATTAGCCTGTTTGCTGCAGAATTTGGTCCATAGAAGTCTTTAACACCTCTAAAACTTGTCCAAAATATAAAATTACATAATATACAACAAAAACATACTAAAACACAAAATCAAGGTATTAAGTATATATATAACATAAAACATAAAACTAACTAAAGCTACAAAATCAAACATACTAACTACAAAACTTCTAAAATCAAACATACTAACTAATATAAGACTCAAAACAAGAAAAGAAAACATAAAAATAAACAAAACTACAAAATTAAATATACTAACATATATAAGACTTAATACTAAAGAATAGCATATAAACTAACAAAATCATAAAAACTTGGGTTCCTTCGCAAGAAGGGCCTGAGTTATAGTCCCGGCAGGACTTTCACAAGGCAAATCGCCAAACTGCACTACAGTGTGCATCTCCTTGGAGTATGGCCGGTTTGATCCCAAAATAGATGGATCAGATGGTAGGCATTCATTCGCCTAATTGGAGGTCTCTATTTGGGGGCTGCGAACTCCCTCATAGGCCTCGTCTGACTATACTCATCTGCCATTTATTGTACCTAAAATACAAAAAATGAAAACTTAAGTTAAATTGTACAACAGAAAACTTGAACTATACAACTTGAATTAGAACTAAATAAACTCATTATTAATATTAGCAATATTGAAATAAACTGTCACTCCAGGTAAATGTCATGAAATAAGTCTAAACTATACGAAAATAAACCAACATCCCCAGCAACAGCGCCAAAAACTTGTTAGACCATTTGCATACCGCAAGTGAACGAGTCGTTCAAGTAATACAGATACAGAGTAAAAGGTCGTTCCCATAAGGATGATTGGCTTCCAATACTAAGTATCAACAAATAGCTTATCTATTTCTATTCAAGAACATAAAAATAGGGAAAAGTGCAATAAAACTAATCTAAACACAGAAAAACGATAAATGAAAATAAACATAATGGTTTAGAGATTTAGGGAATCCTTCTTCACCCTCTACTTCAATCAATGACATGAAACCCTTCAAGCAACATAGATAAATGAGTTGAGTTAGCTTGAGAATCTGATTTAGTTAAAAGCCTATGTCTAGGTCAGTTAACCCTGACTTCCTTCACCTAGCTCACTATGCTTCCATGAGAACTAGAGTGAAATCTACTAATGAAATCCACTAACTTGTTAGACCATTTGCATACCGCAAGTGCACGAGTCGTTCAAGTAATACAGATACAGAGTAAAAGGTCGTTCCCATAAGGATGATTGGCTTCCAATACTAAGTATCAACAAATAGCTTATCTATTTCTATTCAAGAACATAAAATAGGGAAAAGTGCAATAAAACTAATCTAAACACAGAAAAACGATAAATGAAAATAAACATAATGGTTTAGAGATTTAGGGAATCCTTCTTCACCCTCTACTTCAATCAATGACATGAAACCCTTCAAGCAACATAGATAAATGAGTTAAGTTAGCTTGAGAATCTGATTTAGTTAAAAGCCTATGTCTAGGTCAGTTAACCCTGGCTTCCTTCACCTAGCTCACTATGCTTCCATGAGAACTAGAGTGAAATCCACTAATGAATGATTTATTCTCAAACACACGCTATGCATGACTAAGAGGTATATTTCTATTCCCATTAGCGAATTAACTTATCCAAGCTAATTGAACTCATTGAACATGCATCAACCATATGTATGATCTCAAATCCAAATTCCTATGTCTAGGTTCATCAAATTTTAACAAATCACTTAAAAGCTGATCAAATTATTAAGAGCATTAAGAACTATATGATTGAACATAACCAAACATCAATATATACTCAAAGTAATACATAAACATCAATATTCATACAAGGATCCAAAGTAACCCCTAAATACAACTCAGCTAATCATTGAACATGAAAATATACACAAAATCAGTGCTCAAAAGATAAGAAAAGAGAAGAAAACTAAAGAAGAAGGAAGGAAGCTCATAGATGTGATCTTCTATGCTTGAATCATCTTCTATAAGGGAGATGGCCTCCAACCTTTGCTCCCCAAGCCTCCAATCTGCCCAGAAATGAAGTTCTAGCCGCAGCTTTTCTAAAACCTAAAAAACTCTCCTTGTAAAATATGTTAAAAACATATTTATAGGCCCAAAAAACAGAGTCACGTCTCGGCATTAACATTCCTACGTCATGATGCATTTATATTTAGGTCACAAACGCCGCGGCATTATATGCTTGTGCCATGATGTGCAAAATTCGTAGCTCTCTGTATGGATGCAGGGGATTCACCACCATGCCACAACATTGACATGCCTGCGCCGCGGCGTCAGCTGCCAGAATGCTTCTTTGACTTTCTCTTCCAATTTTAGCTCAAATGCTCCATATATCCGCTTGTTTGGAGTCCTTCCTGCAATAGAGAAATCACCAACTCATTAACAATTGCAAATCCACTTAATCAAGCACAAAGTAAGCACAATTTGCTCAATATCATATAAGAAAGGTATCAGGATTGAATATAACAAATATAAGCACAAAACCTTCTAAATATGCATACAATGAGGATTTAAGCAATTAATGAAAGCACATATATGGGGCATAAATAACTACATTTCATGGAGTTATCAGTTAGTATTTTTTCTGATATGGTTGATGAATTTTTAGAAATGTTCATGCATGACTTTTCTATTTATGGATCTACTTTTGATTATTGTTTGTATCACTTGTCTTTAGTTTTGGCTAGGTGTAAAGAAAAGAATCTTGTACTTAATTGGGAAAAATGTCATTTCATAGTTAAAAAAGGTATCGTGCTTGGTCATGTCATATCTAAAGATGACATTAAGGTTGATAAGGCTAAAGTTGACTTGATTTCTAACCTTCTTCCCTCTAAATCTGTGAAAGAAATTAGATCTTTTCTAGGGCACGCAGGTTTCTACAGGAGATTCATCAAGGATTTTAACAAGGTAGCAAGACCATTATGCAATATTCTTGGTAAGGATAGACAAATTTAGATCATATGTTATTGGATCAAAAGTTGTGATATATTCTAATTATGCTGCATTGAAATATATGTTTACTAAAGCCAATACAAAAGCTAGTCTTATTAGGTGGGTTTTACTTTTGCAAGAATTTGACATTGAAATTAAGGATAAAAAGGGTGATGAGAATGTGGTTGCTAATCATTTGTCTAAATTGGTTATTGAACATGATTGTGATACTTCTCTTATTATAGAATCCTTTCCTAATGAGCAGTTATTGCATGTTTAACAAACCCCATAGTATGCTAATATTGTGAATTATTTGGTTACTTTACAAATGTCATCACATTGGTCTAAACAGAATAGATTGAAGTTCTTGTCTCAAGTAAAATATTTCTTTTGGGATGATCCATACTTGTTTAAATATTGTCCTGATTATATTATTAGGAGATGTATTCCTGAATAGGAATAACAAATTATCGTATCTTTTTGCCATGTTCATGCATGTGGTAGGCATTTTAGCTCTAGGAAAACAATAGTCAAAATTTTCCAGTATGGTTTTTAATGGCCTTCTATTTTTCGTGATTCTCATGCTTATTGCTCTTGTTGTAAAAGATGCCAAAAGTTTGGAAGCATTGGTAAGAAAAATATGATGCCCTCGAATCCTATTTTGATTGTTGATATATTTAATATTTGAGATATTGATTTTATGGGACCATTCCCTAACTCTTTTGGTTATCTATATATTCTTGTTGGTGTTGACTATGTTTCCAAATGGGTTAAGGCCAAAACATGTAGAAGCAATGACCACAAGGTAGTTGTCTAATTTTTGAAAGAAAATATTTTTTCACGTTTTGGGATACCACAGACTATCATTAGTGATAGGGGCAAGCATTTTTACAATAGGCCATTTGAGCATTTAATGAAAAAGTATGACATTACTCATAAGGTAGCTACCCTTTATCACCTGCAAACTAGTGGTCAAGTTGAAGTATCTAATAGGGAGATTAAAAGAATTTTGGAAAAAACTGCAAACTCCTATAAGAAAGACTGGTTTTTACTTCTAGATGATGCATTGTGAGCATATCGCATGACATTTAAGACTCATATTAGAATGTCTCCATATAGACTTGTTTATGGTAAAGCTTGTCATCTCCCTGTTGAGTTGGATCATGGAGCATATTGGGCTATCAAGTATCTTAATTTTGAGTTGGAAAAAAACTGGTAATCAAAGGAAACTTCATCTCGATGAACTGGAAGAAATTCGTAATGATGCTTATGAATGTGCAAAGTCTTATATGTATAGGATGAAGAGAGTACATGATAGTCACATCTTTAGGAAGTCTTTTCAACCTGGTCAAAAAGTCATTTTGTACAACTCTCGCTTGCATTTATTTCCATGTAAATTAAGATCCAGGTGGTATGGCTTATATGTTGTGAGGACTGTCTACCCTCATGGTGCTGTTGAGATAGAGAATCTCAAGTATGGTAATATTTTTAAGATAATTTGTTAGTGGTTGAAGTCGTACATTGAGTTGAAGGATCTAGATATAGAAGAAACTTTGGCAAACGATCTTGTCTACCAAAACTGAGGTAAGTTTTTTGTTTGAGTTTTGTTTTTATTGAGTCGGCTAAAGTGCCTCCCAGATTTCGGAGTCTTTGTATATGGATGTAAATAGTGTCATACATAAAAAAAATTAAAAAATTTAAAACCTAAAAAACATTTAGTTTGCGTACTTGTTTATTTTATTTTACTTTATTTTATTTTTGTTATTTTTTTCATTACTAACCATTATCAGGGTGCAATTATCATCTTCTCATCTTCTCTTTTTAATTGCTAAACATTTTAGGTATCTGACTCCTCCTCATTACTCTATTTATTTTTTCCCAATAATTTCTTTGATGCATATTAATGATTATTTCTTAAGTCTGGATTTAATTTGAAACATTGAGGACAATGTTTGGTTTTGATTGAGGATGAGAGTTACTTGAATTTCAGTCATGTTATTGTTATGCCACTTTTGTGAGGAAATTTTTTTCTATCATTTTGCTTAACTTGTTTCACATTATTCAAAGCTGAAATTATTTTAATGCTGCTTCTGCATGTCTCTTTGTTGAAAAATAGAAATAATTAGAAGACTTGGTGAAAGCATGTGGATACCATGTTTTTGCCAAGTGAGTTTTCAATCATTCATTTCTATTGTGAGAGTATTTTCTTAACCTTCTAATATTTATTGTTAGTACTCATAATTTTTTTCCTCACTAAATTGTTTCATTATTGTTATTTTGTCTAAAAAGAAGTTTTATATCACACTTGCATTTAATATGATGTCATAGAAGTTAGTAGAATTGTGTGTTTCCTTCATATATGATATTAGGTCATTGTCACAACCGGGATCGCGGCGAAATAGCAGCTCATATGATTTTAAAAATTATAAAAATATGGAGTCGCCACTAATTTTATTTGATTTAAAAAAAATTAGAAAACCCTTTTTTAGAAAATAGTCTTTGAAACCAGATTTGATTTGGGAGTCGGTTATGGCTAGGGAAGGGTGGAAACTTAATCCCACTGTACCCCTAACATACCCGTCTTAAGACGGTACCTTAAGTTAATTGTACAAAAATTAATAATCTCAAACATATTTATTTTACTCCCCTTAAAAAAATATTTTTGTAATTATTATTTTTTATTTTTTTTAAAAAAGAAATAAACAACTAAATTGTGAAAATTTAATTTTTGGCTTGACAGAATAGAGATTCTGCTCCTACGTACCCTCAGGTGCAACGAGGTATTTAAAGTCACGTAATTCTGTAGAAAATGATTAAGTTGATTCATTTTAATTTGAAAAAATGATTTTTGAAAAATGATTTTGTTTGAAAATAAAACCATGGTTGCACAGGGTTCAAGTTAACACATGGCTACTCAATAAACCCTTATGATCCAAACGACATTAAAGATAGCATCCGTTATTCAATCATCATCATCAGTCATTACATTGATTAAAAGATTTTTTTTAATGAATTTTCATTTTTTTCTTTTATTCTTATTATATTACATTTAGCAAAAACTAATTCATCTAGAACTCTCCATTTTACGTCTTCATTATTTATTTATTTTTTTTAAAAAAAGCCCCAAATTTAAAACTTTCCTAAAAGTAGAGAGTAGTTTCAGGAAAACAAAACAATATCACTTGAGAATATAAGAAAACAAAAGAGAAAGACAAGTTAGAGTGAGACTCAGACCAGGCCAGACCGAGGGAGTGGGGGAAGTTGTCAAGTCGGTGGCGACGTCGTGGGACGGTCGCGACAGATGGCGACTCCACTGGGGAAGCTTGGAGAGTCAAGCCTGTTGTTATTAGTTGTGCAAATTATTAATAATTTTTATTTATTTATTTTACCCCTTTTTGTTTTTGTTTTTTGTTTTCTTATTTGTTTGTAAATAGTTTTTGTTTAGTACTTTGGTGTAAATATTTGATAGCATCATTTTGTGTATATTTTGACTTGTATATATTTTTGTACTTAATTGTTGAAAGCCTAGGGTAAATGATTACTGGCTGACTGTTGTATATATGCTTTTGCAGGTTAGGTAGTAGTTTTATCTTTTTTAAGTTTTTGTATGAGTTTGTATGCTCTCTCACACTCGTCACTATCATTTACCTCACACACTTTTTAGGCTCTATACCCGAGTTTGTGCAAACCCGAGGAATAGGAGGGGTCTCAACTTTTGTTATTAATGGGCTTCATGCTCACTTGACATTGGTGGAGACACCATTCAAATTATTACCAGTGTCATGGACCAGTCATATTGAGAGAGTTTATCTCTACTTGTGATTAATTCATGCATTGGATCCTTATCTTTCGAGATAGGGACAATCTGGGGACCATGACTTTTAGAGGTCTAGATCTGTCCTAAAAACCTTGCACTGATAGATTGAACATAGTGGCTGTCAAAATTAGAGCTGTGACTTTAAGGAAATCCAACCTTTAAGTTTCACTTGATTAGGGCACAAAGGGAGCATACTTCTTCTTGATCTATCTATTTCTTATGTCATTCATTTTTGCATTTCTTTTAAAAAAAATAAAAAAATACCTCATTTTTGCATTTTCTTGTCATTTCCTCGCATTCTCAAAAAAATAAAAAAAATATACATTGCATTTTCATAGCATTCTTAGTATTAAAAAAAATCATGCATTTTCATGTCATTCATAACTTGTTTGAAAAAGAAAAAAAAACATATACATCATCTTGCATTTTCAAGGCATTCATAATGTTTTTTTTTAAAGGAAAAAAAGAAAAAAAATGTTTTCATAGTCCATTCATTTCACCTTATGCATCTCATTCATTCCATCTCATGCATCTCATTCATTTCATTTTAGTCTTTGTTTTAATAAATCAAAACTGGTTCAGGAACCATTACGCAGCCTATGAAGAAGAGACCAATCAAACTCGAGTTCACAATACTAGATCTCGAACCAGAATAGCTGCAAATAATCGTGAGACAGGGAGAAATTTGAGCAAAGAAATTGATGAAATGACAGGAAGAATGAATGAGATATCTGAGAATCAAGTAAGGATGGAAGCAATATTACAAGATCTGAGGGAGTTTCTCCACTTAATCATTGGACATAGAGGTACGAATGGTGTTGAACAATATATAAATATGCCATCGGTGACTGCTCCAATTTTCTTGACTGTAACCTCAAGCATTACTATGGGGATACGTGAGCAACCACCTCAAATGACATCAATGGTCATGGCTATTGGGGAGGGGTATCGCACCTTGAAAGGCGCTCATGTTGAAATTCTTGGTTACGCTGGCCCTACCTGAGAACAACCTCATGTGTCTATTCCGGGGCAGGTGACAATGCTTTACTCTGGAAATAGCCATGTCATGACTGAGAAAAACAAGATGAAAGAAGAGTGGGTGGAGAAAATGGAGGAGCAGATCAAGCCAATCAAGGGCCCCGATGCTTATGGACATCTTAGAATAGAAGATTTGTGTCCTACCACCGATGTCATAATCCCTAAATGTTTCAAGATTCCTGATTTTGTCAAGTATGACGGAAGTGGTAATCCTCGATTTCATTTGATCAGTTATGGAACAACGATGACTGTTTGGTCCAAGGATGATAAGTTTCTCATTAGCTTTTTTCACGAGAGTTTTACAGGCCCTGCTTTCAAGTGGTATCTTCAATTAGACCGCTGTAAGATTTCTTGTTGGACGGAGTTAGCTAATTTATTCATGAATCAATACAAGTTTAATGTGGATGCAGCTCCTATCTGAGAACAATTGAGCTCGATGCAGAAAAGAAGTGAGGAAACCTTCAAGCAGTATGCCCAGAGGTGGAGGGCTCTCGCAGCACAAGTGCAACCACCGTTGACTCTGACATAAATGTGTTCATACTTCTTGGGGACTTTGGGAGCTCTATATATTGAGATAATGATGGATATTATGTATCGAGACTTTGCTGAATTAATAGCTGCTGGGGAGAGGATTGAAGTTCTGGTAAAAGCTAGTAAAGTGGCAACCGACAACAATAAAGGTGGTTTTGAAGGAGTTTTCCCCTAGGAAAAGAGAGTTGGGAGTGAGCTACATGCAAAATCAGCAACCTTCACAACCTCGTTTTCCACTGTCTCACCCTGTCTATACCAATTGCCCTCGAGCGATTTGGAACCTCTGAACAACTGATGATCTGAGGCGCTAGTTGATGAGATTGCCATCTTAGAATTTTATGATGATGATTTGAAGCATTAATATAATGGATTTGCATAGATCTCAGCATACCTTGTTTCTTTTTCCTATGCTCTTGACACTCAGATTCTTGTCATGTCTTTCTTGTTGTTCTTTTTTTTTTTCAACCAAAATCATCATCATTTTTTTCTATTTTTTAATGAAACAAAAATCAGTACATTTTTTTATATTTTATATTTTTATTTTTTTTTCATTTTTTCATTTTTTCTTTTTTTTTTGCCCGGACAAAATTAGGTGTTCACAGTTACTCCTCTTTACTTGTTTCTTACTAGATAATAAGAATAAGTGTGGTTTTTCAAATTATCGTCGTAGGAAATGAGTAAAGACATGAACTTTAATTTTGTCCGGCAATGCAGAAGATGATAAATGCAAAATAAAGCCAGAAGAAATAAAATGCGAAGAGCCGACACGCTCAAAAAATTGATAGGAACTTAAAATGCAGAGAGTCGACGCGCTTAAAGAATTAGCATAAACTTAACATGCAAGGAGCCGACGCGCTCAAAAGAATTAACAGAAAATTAAAATGGATGGAGCTGATGCGCTCAAAAAATATTAAAATGCATGGAGCAGATGCGCTCAATAGAAATTAAAATACAAGGAGCCGATGCGCTCAATAGAATATTAAAATGCAAAGAGCCAATGCGCTCAACAAAAATTAAAATGCATGGAGCCGATGCACTCAACAGAAAATTAAAATGCATGGAACCGATGCACTCAACAGAAATTTAAAATGCAAGGAGCCGATGCGCTCAATAGAAATTAAAATGCATGGAGCCGATGCGCTCAACAGAAATTAAAATGCATGGAGTTGATGCGCTCAAAGATAAATGACAGGAGCCGATGCGCTCAAAAGTAAATGGCAATGGGCAACTGCGTCCCAAAATTTAAATGACAATGGGCAACTACGTCCCGAAATTTAAATGGCAATGGACAACTGCGGCCCAAAATTAAAATGACAATGGGCAACTGCGGTCCAAAATTAAAATGACAATTTAAGGAGCCGATGCGCTCAGAAATTTTAAAATGCAAGGAGCCAATGCGTTCAAAAATTTAAAATGCATGAAGCCGATGCGCTCAAATTAAACATGGAATTAAAATTCTTTCTTTCTCTTTTCTTTTTTTTTTCATTTTTTGTTGAATTTTATTATAAGTCCTTTAAACCAACAATGATATTGGAAAACTTTGACCAATCAAGCCTTTTGTTCGCATCTTTTTTTTTTATCAGATTCTTCGGTTGGCTTGGAATCCTCTTGACTTCCTTTATCCTTTCTTCATTTCTTTTTCTTTTATTTTTTTCTTTTTCCTTTTTTTTTCATTTTTTGACCACCTCATCAGGCCATGGACCTGAAATGTTGTAAAGCCATCAGGGAAGGACTTGGTATTCTTTTGGACACCATCATTAGGTCATGGACTTGGAATTTTGTAAAAACTATCAAGCCCAGGACTTGGAATTCTTTTTAACACATCACCAGATCATGGACTTGGAACTCTGTAAAACCATCAAGCAAAGGACTTGCAATTCTTTTTGACACAATCATCAGGTCATGGACCTAGAATCTTATGAGAGCCGTCAAGCCAAGGACTTGGAATTTCTGGATTATCCCTTGACATATCATTTCCTCCTTCAATTGGAACTTCTGAGTTCTTTTCGATCTGAATTTTTCATTAGGAGATTACCATTAGATGGTCAAATCATAGTGTTGTACTCATGTTCACCTTACCTAAAACATTATGTAACAAACATGCACGGATTCAAAAAGCACAACAGGAAAGAAATTTACCAAGTGAACAACTTCCGGAATGGTCCTGGAAGTTTGACTACACAAGAGGATATTTACAAATGATGAATATATGGAAAAAGACATAAACAAAGATATTGGATTCAAAGATGTGTTGCCCCAGTATGGATTGATTCAACCTTCATGAAAATGATCTTTATCTGCCTACTAGGCATTATGACCAAAGATTTCCTTCTACTGAGCATGCACATCAAAGCAAATTGAACCAAAGAGAATTTTGCCCCAGTCTAGAACTGAATTGAATAGGGCGGATGTCCTAATGACCAAAAGATTTGCCCTAACGTAGGTCAAATTGAACCAGGGAAATGAAAAATTGCCCCAGTTTGGAGTCAACTTGAACATGATAGAAACTTATCCTAGTGCAAAGCTAAATTGAACCAAAGAGAAATTTACCAGTGTAGGTCAAATTAAACTGAATAAAAAATTACCCCAGTGTAGGACTAGCAAGTACCTCATTTTTCCCTCTTCTTCCTTTTTTTATTTTTTCTTTTTCTTCTTTTTTTTTGTTTTATATGAGTAAGTAAATGAAAACTCGAAAGAGCACGAACCTTTTGTCTCAAAATTAAAGTAAATGAAAATAAAAGCAATCTTTTATTGATCAGAATGGACTTTTTAAGGCTTGTAACGTGGTCAAGGTTAGTGGTTATGAAATGAAGGATATAATGCTCAAACA
This sequence comes from Ormosia emarginata, assembly GCA_029884605.1. Lineage (NCBI taxonomy): Eukaryota > Viridiplantae > Streptophyta > Magnoliopsida > Fabales > Fabaceae > Ormosia > Ormosia emarginata. Next base: position 15,787,626 of record JAQQTP010000068.1, on the reverse strand, counting down.
AGTGTTTAAGGGTTGAATAGGACCAAGAATCCTTGTTCAAAATTAAACATTGTCAACTGACTTTGCGCTTTCAAGCACACTTTTCTTTTATTGTTTTTCATTTCTTCCCCTTTTCTTTTCACTTCAATAATTCACATTTGTAGTGACTTTTTCATTTCTTTTTCATTTCTTTTTTTTCTTCACAAAAATCACAATTTTCGCTTTGTTAACCCCTAGTGTAGGGATGGTCCTTGTCCAGGATTAAATTGAAAAAAAAAATAGGAGCAAGGAAGTCATCACTCGGCATGCACTGTCTTTTTGTCTCGAAATTAAATTTTTTTAAAAATGAGCAGTCAAGATTTGAAATGAAGATTGGCCATCTTTCTGTATCTTTCACAGGAATTCAACTTTTCAATTATCTCTTATTGTTTATGAAGGTAGTTTTGAAGGAGTTTTCCCCTAGGAAAAGAGAGTTGGGAGTGAGCTACATACAAAATCAGCAACCTTAACAACCTCGTTTTCCACCGTCTCACCCTGTCTGTACCAATCGCCCTCCAGCGATTTGAAACCTCTAAACAACTGATGATCTGAGGTGTTAGTTGATGAGATTACCATCTTAGAATTTTATGATGATGAACTCATGTAAACTTTCTTGAAGCATTAATATAATGGATTTGCATAGATCTCAGCATACCTTGTTTCTTTTTCCTATGTTCTTGACATACCAATTTTTTTTTCATAATTTGGTTATTTATTTCTTTCTTTTTAAAAAAAATTAAAAAAATAAAAATAGAAATTACAAAAATGTTTTTTAAGGGGAGTAAAATAAATATGTTTGAGATCATTAATTTTTGCACAATTGACTTAAAGTACCATCTTAAGACGGGTGCGTTAGGGGTACAGTGGGATTAAGTTTTCACCCTTCCCTAGTCATAACTGACTCCCGAATCCAATCTGGTTTCAAAGACTATTTTCTAAAAAAGGGTTTTTCTAATTTTTCCTAAATCAAATAAAATTGGTGGCGACTCCATATTTTTATAATTTTTAAAATCATATGAGCTGCTATTTCGCCGCGATCCCGATCGCAACAGATTGCGACTCCAGTGGGGAAGCTTGGAGAGTCAAGCCTGTTGTTGTTAGTTGTGCAAATTATTAATAATTTTTATTTATTTATTTTACCCATTTTTGTCTTTGTTTTTTGTTTTCTTATTTGTTTGTAAATAATTTTTGTTTAGTACTTTGGTGTAAAGATTTGATAGCATCATTTTGTGTATATTTTGACTTGTATATATTTTTGTACTTAATTGTTGAAAGCCTAGGGTAGATGATTGCTGACTGGCTGTTGTATATATGCTTTTGCAGGTTAGGTGGTAGTTTTATCTTTTTAAGTTTTTGTATGAGTTTGTATGCTCTCTCACACACGTCACTATCATTTACCTCACATATTTTTTGGGCTTTATACCCGAGTTTGTGCAAACCCGAGGAATAGGAGGGGTCTCAACTTTTGTTATTGAGGGGCTTCATGCTCACTTGGCATTAGTTGAGACGCTATTCAAATTGTTACCAGTGTCATGGACCAGTCATATTGAGAGGGTTTATCCTTATTTGTGATTAATTCATGCATTGGATCCTTATCTTTCGAGATAGGGGCAATCTGGGGACCATAACTTTTAGAGGTCTAGATTTGTCCTAAAAACCTTGCACTAATAGATTGAACATAGTGGCTGTCATCGATGACTTTGAATTCCTCATTGCACCTGAGGGTACGTAAGAGCAGAATCTCTATTCTGTTAAGCTAAAAATTAAATTTTCACAATTTGGTTGTTTATTTCTTTCTTTTAAAAAAAAAATTAAAAATTACAAAAATGTTTTTTTAAGGGGAGTAAAATAAATACGTTTGAGATTATTAATTTTTGTACAATTGACTTAAGATACCGTCTTAAGACGGGTGCATTAGGGGTGCAGTGGGATTAAGTTTTCACCCTTTCCTAGCCATAACTGACTCTCGAATCCAATCTGGTTTCAAAGACTATTTTCTAAAAAAGAGTTTTGTAATTTTTTTTAAATCAAATAAAATTGGTGGCGACTCCATATTTTTATAATTTTTAAAATCATATGACCTGCTATTTCGCCGTGATCCCGATCGCGACAGATGGCGACTCCACTGGGGAAGCTTGGAGAGTCAAGCATGTTGTTGTTAGTTGTGCAAATTATTAATAATCTTTATTTATTTATTTTACTCCTTTTTGTCTTTGTTTTTTGTTTTCTTATTTGTTTGTAAATAGTTTTTGTTTAGTACTTTGGTGTAAATATTTGATAGCATCATTTTGTGTATATTTTGACTTGTATATATTTTTGTACTTAATTGTTGAAAGCCTAGGGTAGATGATTGCTGGCTGGCTGTTGTATATATGCTTTTGCAGGTTAGGTGGTAGTTTTATCTTTTTAAGTTTTTGTATGAGTTTGTATGCTCTCTCACACACATCACTATCATTCACCTCACACACTTTTTGGGCTCTATACTCGAGTCTGTGCAAACCCGAGGAATAGGAGGGGTCTCGACTTTTGTTATTGAGGGGTTTCATGCTCACTTGACATTGGTTGAGACACCATTCAAATTGTTACCAATGTCATGGACCAGTTATATTAAGAAGATTTATCCCTACTTGTGATTAATTCATGCATTGGATCCTTATCTTTCGAGATAGGGACAATCTGGGGACCATGACTTTTAGAGGTCTAGATTTGTCCTAAAAACCTTGCACTGATAGATTGAACATAGTGGCTGTCAAAATTAGAGTTGTGACTTTAAGGAAATCTAACCTTTAAGTTTCACTTGATTATGACACAAAGGGAGCATACTTCTTCTTGATCTATCTATTTCTCACGTCATTTATTTTTGCATTCCTTTTAAAAAAAATCAAAAAAATACCTCATTTTGCATTTTCTTGTCATTTCCTTGCATTCCCAAAAAAATAAAATAAAAATATACATTGCATTTTCATAGCATTCTTAGTATTAAAAAAAAATCATGCATTTTCATGTCATTCATAACTTGCTGTTTGAAAAAGAAAAAAAAACATATACATCATCTTGCATTTTCAAGGCATTCATAAAGTTTTTTTTAAAAAAAAAGGAAAAAAAGAAAAAAATGTTTTCATAGTCCATTCATTTCACCTTATGCGTCTCATGCATCTCATTCATTCCATCTTATACATCTCATTCATTTCATCTTAGTCTTTGTTTTAATAAATCAAAACTGGTTCAGGAACCATTGCGCAGCCTAAGAAAGAGGACACCAATCAAACTCGAGTTCACAATACCAGATCTTAAACCAGAATGACTACAAATAATCCTGAGACAGGGAGAAACTTGAGCAGAGAAATTGATGAAATGACAGGAAGAATGAATGAGATATTTGAGAATCAAGCAAGGATGGAAGCAATATTACAATATCTGAGGGAGTCTCTCCACTTAATTAGTGGAAATAGAGGTATGAATGGGGTTGAAGAATATGTAAATGTGTCATCGGTGACTACTCCAATTTTCTCAATTGTAACCTCAAGCATCGCTATGAGGATACATGAGCAACCACCTCAAATGACATCAATGGTCATGGCTATTGGGGGAGGGGTATCGCACTTTGGAAGACGCTCATGTTGAAATTCCTGGTTACGCTGGCCCTACTTGGGAACAACCTCATGTGTCTGTTCCAGGGCAGGTGACAATGCCTTACTCTGGAAATAGCTATGTCATGACTGAGAAAGATAAGATGAAAGAAGAATGGGTGGAGAAAATGGAGGAGCAGATCAAGGCAATCAAGGGCCCCGATGCTTATGGACATCTTAGAATAGAAGATTTATGTCCTACCACCGATGTCATAATCCCTAAAGGTTTCAAGATTCCTGATCTTGCCAAGTATGACTAGAGTGGTAATCCTCGATTTCATTTGATCAGTTATGGAACCACGATGACTGTTTGGTCTAAGGATGATAAGTTTCTCATTAGCTTTTTTCATAAGAGTCTTACAAGCCCTGCTTTAGAGTGGTATCTTCAATTAGACCACTGTAAGATTTCTCGTTGGACGGAGTTGGCTAATTTATTCATGAATCAATACAAGTTTAATCTGGATGCAGTTCCTATCTGAGAATAATTGAGCTCGATGCAGAAAAGAAGTGAGGAAACCTTCAAGCAGTATGCCCAGAGGTGGAGGGCTCTCGCAGCACAAGTGCAACCACCGTTGACTCTGACAGAAATGTGTTCATACTTCTTGGGGACTTTGGGAGCTTCATATATTGAGATAATGACGGGTATTGTGTATCGAGACTTTGCTGAATTAATAGCTGCTGGGGAGAAGATTGAAGTTCTGGTAAAAGCTGGTAAAGTGGCAACCGACAACAATGACGATGGTTTTGAAAGAGTTTTCCCCTAGGAAAAGAGAGTTGGGAGTGAGCTACATGCAAAATCAGCAACCTTCACAACCTCGTTTTCCACCGTTTCACCTATCTATACCAATCGCCCTCCAGCGATTTGGAACCTCTGAACAACTGGTGATCTGAGGCGTTAGTTGATGAGATTGCCATCTTAGAATTTTATGATGATAAACTCATGTAAACTTTTTTGAAGCATTAATATAATAGATTTGCATAGATCTTAACATACCTTGTTTCTTTTTCCTATGTTCTTGACACTCAGATTCTTGTCATATCTTTCTTTTTTTTTTTCTTCTTCTTCTCTTTTTTTGCTTTAGTTGGGTTTAGATCCCATGGGATTCTTATTCTGAAAAAATTTTGGTGGTTATGAAGCTCGCATGTGTAGGTGTTATTTGCAAAAAAAAAAGTAAAAAAAAAAGGAAGAGGCTTTTCGTTTTTGGGTTTTTTCCAGAGAATCATTTTTTCTATCACTTTCACCCACCAACACACCCACTATCATCTTCATCTCCCTCACCATCCTTCAACCTCCAGAACCCACAATCAGCCAGAACACTCATTTCCTCCCCATAGTCATCATTCTCAAGTCCCACCAACCCATCCCTCACACCCTCATCCATCTTCAACCACTAAAGCAAGCCTCCATCTTCACCATTCCATCACTTTCATTTTCATCACCTTCTACCTCCCAACACCTACCAAAAAACCATCACCACAAACCCACCACCCTCACTAAACGGCCATAACCCCCAAAGAACACCCTCCAAGCAACCACCACACCTCTTCATTTTCATCTCCATTACAAACACCACCACCAAGCTTCATCAACCGAAACCAAACTGCCACCTCGCTCCAGGCCTACAACCGAGTCAACTCAGACCCTCCGAACCTGCGCGGCCCAATGACCTAGCACCGACAAAACCGCAAATCTGCCACATGCCGAACTAGAGCAGTCACTTCTGGTCACCTCTCCACGCTGCCAACCGCCACACCGCAGCCAACCGACGTTAAACCCAGATCTGGCACTGTACCAGTCGTCGTTCCTTACCTGCGCAAACCATAGAACCAAAACTGCTGTCTGAAGCCATAGTGAGCCGCCGTAGCCGAAGACGGAAAGCCAAGATCTGGTGTTGAGCTGGAGCTCCATCCGCGCGACCACCCCATGATGCCACCACCAACTGACCAACTTCTCCTACTCCCTCGGTCTGGCCCAGTCTGAGTCTCACTCTAACTTGTCTTTCTCTTTTGTTTTCTTAGATTCTCAAGTGATATTGTTTTGTTTTCCTGAAACTACGCTCTACTTTTAGGTAAGTTTTAAATTTGGGGCCTTTTTTTTTTAAAAAAAAAGAGAAATAATGAAGACGTAAAATAGAGAGTTCTGGATGAAGGATGTTTGGTATGTATCTTTAGTTTTTGCTAAATGAAATATGATAAGAATAAAAAAACAAAAATTCATTAAAAAAAATCTTTTAATCAATGCAATGACCAATTATGATGATTGAATAGCGGATGCTATCTTCAATGTCATTTGGATCATAAGGGTTTATTGAGTAGCCATGTGTTAACTTGAACCCTGTGCAACCATGGTTTTATTTTCAAACAAAATCATTTTTCAAAAAGCTTTTTTTTGAAATTAAAATGAATCAACTCAATCATTTTTTATAGAACTACGTGACTTTGAATTTCTCATTGTACCTGAAGGTACGTAGGAGCAGAATCTCTATTCTGTCAAGCCAAAAATTAAATTTTCATAATTAGGTTTTCTTTTCATTCTTTTTCCTAAAAATAAAAATAAAAATAAAAATAGTTACAATGTTTTTTTTAAAGGAGTAAAATAAATAAATTTGAGATTATCAAATTTTTTACATAACTGACTTAAGGTACCGTCTCAGGACGGGTGTGATAGGGGTACAGTGGGATTAAGTTTCTACCCTTCCCTATCCATAATCGGCTCCCGAATCCGATTTGGTTTTCAAAGACCTTTTTTCTAAGAAGAAAGGTTTTCCAATTTTTCCTAATTTAAATAAAATTGGTGACGACTCCATATTTCATTTTTAAAATCATGTGAGCTGTTATTTCGTCGCGATCCCGGTCGCGACAGGCATGTTTATTATTTTGAGCCTTAGAATAATGTTTTTATTCTTTCATATATTACCATCAGTCACCCCTTTGAGCTTTTTTACTAAGCTTTTTTTTCTTAATCATTTCCTAAAGTGTTTCAAGAAAGAAGCAATATTATTGTAATATGGGAAGGTACAAGAGAAGGAAAAAAATGAAAAACAAAAAAAAGGAAGGCAAAGTGAAAGTCTAAGAAAAAAAAGAAAAGGAAGAAAAAAACTCAAAAAGTTACAAAGTTAGAAAAATTGAAGAAAGAAGTGAAAAAAAAAAGTGATTTAAAGAAGGTATAGAAAATTGTGTTGAAAGTGTAGAAATCATGTTTCTAAATATTTTGACACACTTTTGATTTTCATCATTTTTCTTAGCCTTCATATTTTTCCTTTACCCACATTACAAGTTTAATAAAGTCTTATTTAATCTTAAGGGATTGCATGGTTCTTTCAATGTACATGACTAATCTTAAGGTGTGATGTAAAGTCTTTTTTTGTCATATTTTCATGAAATGATATTTGTTCTATTTTCTCAACGTTCTTTTTATTATTTTATATGTGAGATATTTGTTTTGATTTATACCTACTACTCTATTCACATATACTTGTTATGAGTGACACCATACTTCTAAGAGATTTTCACTGGTGAGTACAACTCTAGTGAGAATTGTATATGGTTGAAATATATTTTCTGATGGGGATTCTAGTTGTGATATTTAGAGACAATGAGAATATGTCATAATAGTTATACTATTCACACACTTTGAGTTTGATGATAGTAGAGTTTTTGTGATAATTGTAGTGTTCTGATATATGACTGATAGTTTTAAGTAGGATGATTTTCACTTTGAGTTTTGTTTTAAGTCGTTTTCATTGGTAAGGACTAACAATAAGCTGATTAGGAGTTGTGATTATAGCCTAATTTTTATATATTTTTCTTATAAAAAATAAACATTATTATATCTCATTATGTTTGATTTTAGTGACTTTGTAATATTATTGATTTATTTATTTAAAAATTATTAATTTAATTATTATAATAAATTTTAAGACTAAATGTATGAATTTATTTGGCTTCCTGTTAACAAGTGCAGCTTGCTACAAGAGAAATAAAGTGAATTGTGCCCACAACCCATTAACCATCATGTGAAGTGTTTGCTGAAATAAGATGAAGCTGAAGGCATACATGTTCTATGGTTGCGTCTAATATACACCCTCTCAAAGAGGGTGTATAATACACTTTGAGATACAAACCATTGATTTAATATTAAATCAAATCAAAGGCAAAGATGATTTACTTGAAACCTGAAGATCAGGTCCATTTTTTTACTGTTCATTTCTCTCTTTTCTTTCGGAAATTTGCAAAAAGGTCATTCTCCATTTTCTCATCTCATCTCCTCCTCATTTCTCTTTCTCTTCGTTTCGCTGGAAAACTCATCGGCGACACCTTCACAAGCAGGGCAGCAATCGCCATCAAATCGCAGACAGAGGAGTGGTGTTTGGTGACGCGTGGGTGACGAGGTGACCGCCAGGTTGGAGTCGCCGTGGAATACCTTGAGGGCGACTAGGTGGTACGTGGTTAGTGACTGGTGAGGCACGCGGAGCGTCTGGTGGCTCCGGCTGATGGCGGATCTGGTGTTTCGGTGTGGTGGGTCACCAGTTCTGGGAAGGTGCAGATATGGGTCATTGGTTTTGGTTCGGCGAAGCAGTTGGACCCTTCTCCTCACCTCCCCCATCATGGTTCATTGTCGGCACCATCTCAGACCATTAACACCAAGTCAGATCCGTAAATCTTTGCCCTCTGTGTATCTTAGCCACCTAAACCGAAGCCAAGCCCACCAAGGCCGATCCCAACCACCACGAACTCATACCCAAACCCGCGACAACTGCTGCCATCACCTAAGATCGCTGCACCTAAACTTTCTACCACCATCTAGGCACCGACAATCTTCGATCTTTCTGCCTGGATCACTTTAAAGTTCTTATCTTTTCGAGTTTTGGTGAGATAGGTCGATTCGATTTAAGTCTAATATTATTAGGTTTGATCTGAAAATTAGAAAAAAAATTCTGGGTTTTTCTCACTGGCAGCTTTTGGATCATTTCAAAGTTCGTTGATTGGGGCATGATGGCTAGGTCATGAAGCTGGTGGTGTGGGTGGCTTAGGGTGGTCAAGTGTGGTTTGGTGAGAGGCTCAACGGAGTGGCTAGTGGCGTGGTAGAGGTGCAAGGCTGGGTCGCCGACGATGTGGTGGTTCAGTTTAGGAGCTAGGTTTTGTTCGGGTTTTGGAGCTGGGTTCTATTCTGGTTTGGGAGCTGGGTGGGTGGCTGTTCACAGTGGCTCTGTTCGTGGGTGGCGTGAGGCAGTGGGGGAATGATCTGTCAGCGATGAAAGAGTTGGAGGGCACGGTGGTCGTGAATGGTGACTGCGTTGGAATCTCACTGGAGTGATGGAGAAGAAGGCCATAAAATAAATAATCATAACATAAGAGCTTAAAAAATAATTAACAAAATGAGAGGAGAGTTTTTAAAAATATGTTAAAAATTGGTGATAATAAGTGAAAAGCAAAGTGCACCGTGTACCATATCTTATCACTGTACATATTAGCACCCGCCCATGTTCTACAACGTTCTCAAAGGAACTTTATGGGTGAAGCTCATGGGCCCATGTAGACAGAATAACAAAAGAAAATAAAAAAAATAATGTGTTGAAGATGGCTCAATTAAAAGGAAGTTGATGATCTAAAGACTTGAAGACACGGTAATTGCAAGACTCGTACATAGAAGAAAGAAAATAAAGGAGCTATGCTCACAAGCATACAAGAGAAAAAAGTTCAATGCTCAATTTTAAGTGAAACGATGTGCACAGTGCTAAACCTAATTTGAAAGAAGAGTTGAGGTAGTTCAAAGCTTATAAAAAGAACACACAACTGCGCCGCATGGAAGAACGTGATGCAACAACCAAAGAAGCGGCACAGCAGTGGAAAGAAAATTGCAGAGAAGAGCTAGAGAAATATCTATGAAGAATATTAGTGAGATAATTTTATTATATTTTAATTTTATTATGTTTTGTTAAATTTTTTATATTAGAAGAATCATGAAACCTTATTGTTTTGACATTACAATGTTGATTTGTTTTTATCTAATTTTAAGATTTAATGCATATTAATTTTATTTTTCTATTTGATTATATGACTGAATTTTTAGATGAGTACAAATCATGATTTTCTCATGTTGTATAATTTATTTGTTTTATCTAAGTGTTAGTAGTAATTGTTAGATATCAATTATGATTTCTTTTTAGAGATACATTTGATGATTTGATATTTTACTATTAATTAGAAAAATTTTATCATGCACTTGATTATTATTTTTAGAATTTCATTAATTTTTTGTGAGCACATGCTTTGCCGCTAAATATTCATGAGATAAAATATTTAGGTATAATAATTTAGCATAGTTAATACTAAAATTAATCTTGATAGATTATGACCCTTAGTCCTTTTTTCATCTAGTAGAAACCTCATCCATAAACTTGCTTTCTTTTAATTTGCTTCTTATTTTAATTATTTATTTAATTTAATGTTTGCATTTTGGCTCATCAATTTATGTGAATAAATTAGAAAAAAAAATTCAATACTTAAAACTAACTCTAAATCTCTGTGGGATTGACTTCGTACTTGATCAATTATATTTCAGTACAGCTCATGTACTTGTGAGTATTTAAGAGATTTTTTTTAAAAAAAGTCACAACACCACACATTTGAAGCACCATCCTTCCTTTGAATTTTTGGGATAATATCATTCCCACAACTACATTTTGACCTTACTACTTTAACCCAAAGAGAATCCAAATCGTGAATAAGGCCCCAATTTAATTTCATAATAGAAGCATTGTTCACATGTCTAGAATGTTTAAATCTAAAACCACCAACATCCTTAAGAGAACATATAGTATTCCAATTTAACAAGTGTATTTTCCTCCCATTTTCTGTACACCTCTAAACAAATTTACAGCAAGCCTTATCCACATCATCATACACACTAACAAGCATCAAGGAAGTTTGCATAACATAGTTCGAGATAGTTGCAAAGGCACATTTGGCCAACGTAATCCTGCCTGAAAGAGAGAGAAGAGGCTCTCCAACCATTTAATTTATTCCTTACCCTATCAAGGATGAATTTATAGGTGCCTTTAGACGAACACCCATGCAAAAGAGGCTCCCCTAAATACTTCCCTAAGTCAGAGGTAAGTCTAAAACCAAAGGCATCACTCAATTCACTTCTTCTACAATGATGAACATTTCTTGAGAAGAAAATACAGGATTTTTCTTTATTCACACGTTACCTAGAACTACCACAAAAGATCTAGAATACCATTGGTAACATGTACCTAGTCCATAGAAGTCGTGGCAAACATGATAAGATCATTAGCAAAGCATAAATGAGATATAGGAGAACCCCTTCTAGACAAGAAGATTGGATCCTAGAGCTTACTATACATCGCCAAATTAATCATCTGAGAGAGTCCTTCCACACATGACAAAAATATAGGGAGAAATCAGTCCACCCTGCCTAATACCCCTAGTGGCATCATATATCTCTATACATATACATTTTAAGTGACTGCCATTGCCCCCAATTGCTTAGCATACTTTAAATTGAAAGGCTTGCTGATTGCTTGAAAACTCTTTTCTCTTGTTTAAAATAAGCAAATTTTATCACTAGAATGAAGCAATTTACTTGTGCGAATCTCCTTCATTCTTAATGGAAAGATATCTATTAGGAAAGAAACCCGACAATGGGTTAATTAGAGATATAAATATTGAATGGAAACAACCATATTCCAATGTTAAGAATGAAGAAACTAAATATTCTATGGGAACAAAACATTATTCAATGTATATACTAGACCAATCTTTACATGCTTATGATTGAAACTAGTGAATGAATGATATGATTCAAGGACCTGTTGTTAAGAAAGGTATATTTCTCTTATAAAAAAAGGATTGTTACACACACTTAGTCACCATAAATGTTTAGGTGGGAATTTCCTATTTTAGGGATGCAAATTAATTTTTGACATGTATAAACTTGTGTGGACCATCTTAAAAATATACAAATATCTATTAACATAACTTTACACATGTCAAAGATTGATTTGTAAGTCCAAGGTAGAAAGTTTCTACCCAATAATTTCTCGTTAGCCACACACACTTACACATTATTATGAAGTGGCAAAATTAAAGTTGGTATGTGTAAAAGTTCTAGTGGGATGGGCTGTAGTCAATGGGAATTGTACAGAAGTAAAGTGATGTGGTAGAGTAGCATTATTGTTTCTCTTAATATGCTTACAAAATAGATTCCTCTTGGTGTTAAAAAAAGTTTAGAATGAGAGGATGATCTTTCAATTCAAAGGTTAGGGCAAACCATAACGTCAGTGAACATTTGTAGTGAGATTAAATATTATCTATACCCTTGAATTCAAACTTAAGTCATACAATTGTAATAAACGGAAAATTGACCAAGTGAACTAGGGGTGCTCATAGACCGGGTTTAACTTGGCTTGAAACGACTCGAAAATTTGACCAGACAAATTTTTAGGATTCGAGCCCGACCCAGTTATAGCCCGACAAATAGCTAGGTGGATATTGGATGACCTAATATTTAAGAAAAAATTACAATTTAGAGACTATGTAAAACTAAGTTACAAAATTTTAAAAGTAAGAAATTAAAACTAAAGGATGTTTTACAATATATATATCGAAACAAATTATAGTAATACAAAGAAATTATCATGTTATACAAAAGATGTTAATTTAAGTCAAGAAATATTATAACTTATCACTAATTTTTAAAAATATTATGTGGCATCAGGCTTGGTTGGGCCCACCTGAAGCTAACTCAAAAATACATCAGGTCTAATATTTAGACACAAACTTGATCCAAATAGCTTCGAGTTAGGCTGGGTTATTGGTCTGAGCCAGGTCGGGTCTTGAGCGCCCCTAAAGTGAACTAACCCCATTGAAAAAAAAATTATCTTAACATCAACAAATAATGTTTAGAAAAATAATTCCTAGACAACCCCAAAAATAAGTATATAAACTATTAAGTAATTATATTTTATGTGGATAGTTTTAGCGTAACATTACACACACACACACACACACACACACACACACACACGATATATATATATATATATATATATATATATATATATATATATATATATATATATATATACACATACTTATGTTGTGTTTTGTTGCAAATCTTTACATAGTTGATCCTACGCTCGGATAAAAGATGAGGATTGTGTTAGGTACTCGACAAGAGCGTAACATGACACACACACACACACATTTATATATATATATATATATATATATATATATATATGTGTTTTTGTTGCAAATCTTTACATAGTTGATCCTACGCTCAGATAAAAGATGAGGGTTGTGTTAGGTACTCGACAGTCATTATAAAACTTTGTCGAATCTTTATGATATAGACAAAAGATGTGATTGTATTAGTGTCAGGTTGTTACCTATAAGTAATTTGTTGTATGGCTCGAGTACAATGTCAAATTGGCAAGAGTCATTGCATCGATATCTGGGTGTAGTGAAAAATAAGCAAGTATTTCCACATTTTCATGAACGAGTGTGACTAAAGAAGCTAATTCATGGGAGTAGGATTCATTTTGGAACTTGGAATATTAGCACACTTACAAGTAAATTAATAGAAATAGTTGACACAATGATTAGGAGGAGAGAATTGATTTTATGTGCTTATAAGAGACTAAATAAGTTGGAGAAAAGGCTAAGGAAATAGATACTTTAGGTTTTAATACTTTGGTACACCGATAAAGTAAAATCTAAAAATGGGATATGCATAATAGTATATAAGAATTGGAAGAATAATGTGGTGGACATTAGAAGGGTTGAAGATAGGATCATAGCACTAAAAGTTTGTAATGGAACATGATATTTTTAATGTTATTAGTGTGTATGCACCCTAAATAGGGTTACATGAGCAACATAAGATGAAATTCTAAGAGGATTTAGAAGGTTTAGTCTAAGAAATACCATTGAGAGAAAATATTTTCTAGGAGGGGATCTAAATGGTCATGTAGGGAGCAAATCTAGGAGGTATGAGGGTTTGCATAGGGGTATAACCTAAGGGAAGCTAATGCGGGGAGTAAAGCTATTCTAGACTTTCGACAGCTTTCAATCTTACAATAACTAACACTTGTTTTAAGAAGTATAAATAGCATCTTATTATGTGAAAAAGTGAGGTTTCTTACTCACAAATTGTTTTCTTTTGGTAAGGAAATCAAATAGAAAGCTTTGCATAAATTGCAAAGTCATCCCTGGAGAGAGCTTAACCACCCAAATAGGGTTTTGGTTATGGATGTACGTGTTAAGATGAGAGTAAGAAGAAATTACCAAGACAGGATCCTAAGGATTAAGTGGTGGCAACTAAAGGGAGGAAAATAAATGATCTTTTAGAGGAAGATTTTGGAGGAGGAGATTTGGGAGGCACAATGGACTGCTAACGTTATGTGGGACGAAATGGTTAAAGAGATTAAGAAGGTAGAAAAAGAGATACTTAGTGAATCAAGAGACTTCGGACCTAAGGATAAAAAATCTTGGTGGTAGGAAGCGAGTGTTTAAGAGAAGGTTATAGTTAAAAAGGAGTGTTATAAAGCTTGACACTTGTATAAAAATGATGAAAATTGAAAAAAAAAAGATATAAGGTAACTAAGAAAAATACTAAGAAGGTAGTGAGTGGGGCAAAAACTAAAGAGTTTGGCATGTTATACTAATCTTTAAGCACTAACAATAGGGGAAGGAATATTTATAGGCTTGCTAAAGGTAAAGAAAGGAAAACAAGAGACTTAGATCAAGAGAAATGTATTAAGGATGACGAGGGTAAAGCCTTGGTTGCAGAATAAGATATTTAAACACTAGACAAGATATCAAGGAACAATGGAGAAATTATTTTCACAAGTTATTTAATGAGAGAGTTGCGTAATTATTGGACTCATATATTCTAAACACTAGAAATGAGGACCAACATTATACATTTTATCGTAGAATTTGGGAGTATAGGGTGAAAAAAACATTAAAGAGAATGGACAATGGAAAAGTAGTTAGACTATATAATATACCTATTAAGGTACGGAAGTGTCTAGAAGAGAAATGTATAAACTAACTCACAAAGTTGTTTAATGAGATAATAAGGTATAAGAAAATGTTTGGTGAATGGAGGAAAAGAACTTTAATCCTTATTTATAAGAATAAGAGAGATATACAAAATTATGTTAATTATAGAGAGATTAAGTTCGTAAGTCATACTATGAAGCTATATGAAAGAGTAATTGAGCGAAGATTAAGACAAGAGACTCATATATCAGATAATTAATTTGGTTTTATGCCTAGGAGGTCAACCATGGAAGTAATATATCTTTTATGAAGATTGATGGAGAGTTATCATAAGAAGTAAAGAAATTTACACATGATTTTCATTGATTTGAAAAAGGTCTATGATAGAGTGTCGATAGAGGTCTTGTGGAAGGCTCTGGAAAATAAATGAGTTCATATCATCTATATTCAAGCAATCAAAGATATGTATGATATGATTATAATTAGTGTGCGAACACATAGTGAGGTCACAAAAGATTTCCTTATAACTATAAGATTAGACCAAAGCTCAACTTTGAGTCCTTATCTTTTCACCTTAGTCTTATATGTACTTATTAAGCATATCCAAGAGTCGGTACCTGATAGAGGATTTTTAAGTAAAAAAATTATCATTTACTTACAAGAGCACATGGTTTATATAATTAGGCAAATATAAGGGTATCGTACCTGTGAACACTCAATTTTGTCCGGATCATTAAAACATCTTAATATATAATTAAAAAAAAGGAAATAAAAATAAAATTAATAACATAATGAGTGCTTCTTTTTGTTTAGCCCATTTCTTGTTCAGCCCAAATTTTGTTTAACCTATTTTCTTATTTTTTGTTTGATCCAAAATTTTATTTAGCCCATTTTTGCTTTTGTTTTTTTTTTGTTTAGCCCAATAAGTAATGCTTACAAAAATTTTAAATATATATATATATAACAACAATAAAAATAAAAAAATAAAAGTAAAAACAATAACAAAAGGAGGAGGCTGTCGTTGGCAACCTTCGTGGGTTAGTTTCTTTGTTTTGAGAATGAATCCATTTTACTTTTTGTTTGGTCTTCTCCTTTTTTCCTTTTTTGGCCATGCAAAGCAAATTGTCCCCTCTGTGTTTGCCAAACGAAGACCAAACAAAGGTTGCCAAATTGGACGAACCAGCTATCCATTTTATAGCCAAGACAAGGATCTACAACTTTCATGAAGAACACTTTTCGTGGTTCTGAAGTATAGTGGGTCGTTTTTGGCTTCCAAGTCAGACATGAAATTTTCGTCCTCAACCATCCACTCATCCATCCACTAATCCACTCATCCATCCACTAATCCACTCATCCACTCATCCACTCATCCACTAACTCACCCACTCATCCACTCATACACTAATCCAACCACTTAACCACTCCACCCACTCATCCACTAATCCATCCACTCATCCATCCACTCACCCATTCATGTCCATAATTTCCCACTCACCAAAAGTCCTTTGGCATTTTTCACTAATTCAACCACTCAACCATTCCACTCACTCATCCACTAAACCAACCCACTAATCCATCCACTCAAACACTCCACTCACTCACCCACTCATTCACCCACTTCCCTTTGTCATTTTGTTACCTTAGACTTCTATAAAAGGCACCATTTATCATGAACAAGATGTAAAAAAATTCTCCTTCATTTCTCTCTAAGTTTCTTCTTGCTTCTTCATAGTTTCTCATAGTTTTGTATATTTTGATGCTCCCCTTCATGGTAATGGAGGGCTAAGCTACTTTGGGTCAATTTAGAACTCTTGAAGAGATTGTGGTTTGGATTCTTGAGACCTTGGTTATGCATTGTATTTGATTTGTAATTGAATTCCTCTTTTCTTCTTCTTCTTCTTCTTCTTCTTCTTCTTGATCTTGAATGCATGAATGGTGATTCTATTTATGTTGATCTAATTTGATCTTGGTTTAAGATTGAGATTTGTGATGAAACTTAGAACTAATTGATCTAAACTAATCACATAAATGAAGATTGAGATTTGTGATGAAACTTAGAACTGATTGATCTAAATTAATCACGAATTGAAGAGGTTAGGTTACTGATTTGTGCCTAAGTTAATTGAATTCGGTACTTGAAATTAACATAGATTTTCATGAATGGTGCGATTGCGGATTTGTGTTTATCACTTGTTAATTGAATTCTAGACGATCGTCTAGTATGAATTCTGGATTTGGTGCAAGATCTCGGTTAGATCCAAATTAACAATTCAATTGCGCTTCAAGTGTTCTATGAAGGGTCTATGATTGAATCCACTCAATCTTGGATAGGTTTCTAAATTGACTCGCTCTTTAATTGTTATTTCTTCCTTTAATTTTGTTAAGTGCGATCTTAAACTATCAAACCCCCTTTTTGCTAACTTTCACTTGATTTGATCAAATTGCATTTACGATCCTTGAGGAGACGATCCGGTGTTGTCACTGTGCTACAAGCTTAGGTAATAACTTCGGTTATAATTTTGACTGAGTTCGACGCTCGTCAAAATTTTGGCGCCAAGTTTCTTAGGGGATTAGTAAGTGTAATCTTTTCATTTGAAGTGTTTTTACTAACTTTTGCTTTTTATTAATTTTTCTAACATTTTTAACCATTGTCTAGTGTATTTTGCTTATTTAATTGTTTTTGTGTGATGCATGACTAGGTCTAAGCCTGATAACTTGGTTGACTTTGATCCTGAGATTGATAGAACCTTGCATAGGTTGATTAGAGCTCGTAGGCTAAGTGCAAGAATTGCTTCTGAATTTGATCTTAATATTGAGAGTGAACTTGAGATCTTGAATAATTACAAACTATGGTGATAACATGCAAAATAGAACTCTTAAGGAACTTGTCGCTCTGATATAACTAACCGCCTTTGTGTATTCAATACCCACCTTGATGCTGATTTTGAGTTAAAATCTGGATTGATACATTTGTTGCCCAAGTTTCACGGTTTTGCGGTGAGGATCCCCATAAGCATCTAAAGGAGTTCCATGTGGTTTGTTCAACCATGAAGCCACATGGGATCTCGAAAGAAAGCACATCAAGCCGAGGGCATTTCCTTTCTCACTTGCCGATACAGCCAAGGATTGGTTATTTTATCTTTCACCAGGTTCAGTAACAAGTTGGACTGACATGAAGCGGTTGTTCTTAGAGAAATTTTTCCCTGCCTCTAGAGCTGCTGCCATTAGAAAAGATATATGTGGCAAAAGACAAATGACAGGGGAGACTTTGCATGAATATTGGGAAAGATTCAAGAAGCTGTGCTCGAGCTGTCCCCCACCACCAAATCACCGATCGCTCTTAATTCAATATTTCTATGAAGGCTTGTTGCCAAATGACAGAAGCATGGTGGATGCTGCCTCTGGAGGAGCCTTAGTAGACAAGACCCCTACAGCAGCGAGAGATTTGATAGCAAACATGGCAGCCAACACCCAACCAATTGGCACACGAATTATTACCTCAACCAGAGGAGTCAATCAAAATTCAATCGTCTCATGTAGACCAATAGAAAATGGAACACAGACTTGATGAATTAACTTCTTTGGTGAGGCGATTAGCAGTGATGGCACAACAAGCACCAATGCAGATTGCCGCAACCGTGTGTGGCATTTGCTCTTGTTCATCTCATCCCTACCGATGCATGCCCTACACTTCAGGATGGTGGTTCTATTATTCCGAACAATCATGTTGCAAAGAAATGGTATTTTTCCCGGTAGAGCCCAATATCAAGAATCACAAAGAAGAACCTAGATATGATCCATTTTCTAATACCTATAACCCTGGGCCGAGGGACCATCCCAACCCGAGATATGGAAATTCGGTCAACAACAACAACAAATTTCTACCAACAAGAAGAAACCACGCTTTAGATACCAAGCTACGAGCCCTAGCAACAAGTACCAACCACCTGCATTTAGGCAAGCACAACTCGCTCCGCCACCCATACAAGAAATTTCCCTCCAACTACTGTTCCAAGAGCCACTCCACCGAGCCACCTTTCGAAGACTTGATGAAACAGGTTTCAAGAGAATGTCAATGCCACCATCCGAGAATTTACAAACTCAAATTGGGCGGATGACAACCACTCGAGTGAGTGAAAAGTCAAGGGTCGAACCAATTGCCTTCACAAACAAATCAACAACCCAAGAGGCAATGTAAGTGCCATTAGCTTGAGAAGTGGCGAGAAGTTGACGGTCCTACTCCACCACAACCCGAACTACAAGTGCATCAACCGAAGGTGACCGAAAACAAAAGAAAGTGGATAGCTCGGTCCAAAAATCAGGATACGTAAGAAATGTGCGAGAGAATTCAAATCGCTATTCCACTACCTTTTCCACACAGAGTCACACAAATCCAAGCATACTTTGCGCAAACAGAAATAGAAAGAGAAGTCATGGACACATTCGGAAGGTGGAAATCAATATTCCCCTCCTTGATGCAATCAAGCAGATTCCCAAGTATGCCAAATTCCTCAAAGAGTTGTGTACTCACAAGAGAAGACTTAAGGGTACTGAGAAAATAAGCATGGGCAGAAATGTTTCTGCAATGATTCTACCAAGCATGCCACAAAAATGTAAAGATCTTGGAACTTTCACAATTCCTTGCACGATAGGTAACTCCAAATTTGAACATGCAATGCTAGATTTGGGTGCTTCGATTAATGTCATGCCTATGTCAATTTATCAGTCCTTGAACATTGGCACTTTGCAACCTACTGGTATAGTGATTCAATTGGCAAATAGGACCACTGCTCATCCTGCAGGAGTGCTAGAAGATGTATTAGTTCGGGTGAATGAACTAATTTTTCTAGCGGACTTCTATGTCTTAGACATGGAAGATGAGTCTTCAGCAACCCATGCTCCATTAATTCTAGGCAGACCATTCCTCAAGACCGCCAAGACCAAGATAGATGTGCATGCTGGCACCCTTTCTATGGAGTTTGGCGATGATTTGGTACAGTTTAACATTTTTGATGCCATGAGACATCCCCTGGAGGAGCATTCTGTTTTTCATATTGATGTGATTGAGATCTTGGTTGATGATGTTTATGCTTTGATTTATATGCTTGAATTCCCGATATTGTTGACTTTCTGGATTCTGTTTCTTGTGATACATGTGTTGCTTGTGATGTTGAGCCATGTGTTGCATGTGCTGAGATTATTGCAGTTATAAGTGGTGATGTAACTGCTGACTTGAATGGTACAACATGTGAAAATGAGAGTCAGAAGTATGACGAATTTAGTGTTCTTGAGTTAGTTGTTTCAAATAGCTTCTTGCCTTCCATTGTACAGCCTCCATCCTTAGAGTTGAAGACTTTGCGGACCATCTTAAATATGCATATTTAGGAGATGGTGAGAAGTCGCCGATGATTGTTGCTAAGAATCTCGCAACCCGAACAAGAAGAAAAATTGCTTTGCAGTTTTGAGGCGTAATAAGCAAGCCATCGGATGGACACTTGCAAATCTTCCCGGTATTAGTCCCTCTACATGCATGCATAGGATTTTATTGGAAGAGGATACGAAACCAAGAAGGCAACCCCAAAGGAGACCGAACCCCTTGATTCTAGATGTGGTGAAGAAGGAAGTGACCAAGCTACTTCAAGTGGCATTATTTATCCCATATCGACAAGAAATGGGTGAGCCTCGTGCGGGTTGTTCCCAAGAAATCTGGGTCACAAAGTAGTTGAGAATGAGAATAACAAACTTCTACCCACAAGAGTTCGAACAGGTTGGCGGGTTTGCATTGATTATAGGCGGCTTAACCAGGCTACCAGAAAAGATCATTTTCCGCTACCTTTCATTGATCGATGTTAGAGAGGCTAACTGGCAAGTCACATTATTGTTTTCTGGATGGATATTCAGGTTATTTTCAGATTCATATAGCCCCAGAAGACCAAGAGAAGACTACTTTCACTTGTCCATTTGGCACATTTGCATACGAGGAGGATGCCGTTTGGTCTCAGGCAATGCTCCGGGCACCTTTCAAAGGTGTATGGTAAGTATCTTTTCTGACTTTTTAGAGAATTGCATGGATGTGTTTATGGATGATTTTACTATCTATGGTTCTTCCTTTGATGCATGCTTGGATAGTCTAGCTCAGGTTTTACATAGATGCATTGAAACTAACCTTGTTCTGAATTTTGAGAAATGTCATTTCATGGTAGAACAAGGTATAGTTTTAGGACATGTAATATCTAGCAAGGGTATCGAGGTAGATCCTGCAAAAATAAATGTTATTTCATGCTTATCTTACCCCACATGCGTGCGGGAGGTTCGCTCTTTCCTTGGTCATGCAGTTTCTATAGGCGGTTCATAAAAGATTTCAAAAATTGCTCTTCCACTATCCAACTTGCTACAAAAAGAAGTGGAGTTCCATTTTGACCAGAAATGCAAGGATGCCTTCAATCACTTGAAGCAAGCATTGACCAATACACCTATCATCCACCACCCAGATTGGACACTTCCATTTGAGCTCATGTGTGATGCCTCTAATTATGCTTTGGGAGTTGTTCTTGCACAAAGGGTCGGTAAAATATCTCATGTCATCTCTTATGCTTCAAGAACTTTGGATCCTGCACAAGTCAACTACACCACCACTGAAAAGGAACTTTTAGCAATTATTTTTGCTTTAGACAAATTTCGATCATATTTGCTTGGTTCTAGAGTGGTTGTGTTTTCGATCATACACTCAAGTTTCTCCTGAAGAAGCTTGATGCAAAGCCTAGATTGATTAGGTGGATTTTGCTCCTCCAAGAGTTCGATATTGAAATCCGTGAGAAAAGTGGAGCGGAGAATTTAGTGGCTGATCACCTAAGTCGTATTGAAAAGGAGGCAGATACTTTACCCATCCATGATGTCTTCCATGATGAGCACCTTTTCAAGCTGTAAGGTAACACTCCTTGGTTTGTTTGATTTGATAAATTTCTTAGTTCTTGGTGTTTTCCCTGCACATTTTATTAGGGCTCGATTGATAAATTGAAAAATGAGTCAAAATATTATGTGTGGGATGACCCTTATCTGTGGAAATTTTGTAGTGACCAAGTCATTAGGAGATGTGTGCCTGATAATGAATTCCATTCTATTCTTAGCTTTTGTCATACACTTGCATGTGGCGGTCATTTTGGTCCCCAAAGGACTGCTAGGAAAGTTTTGGAATCTGGATTATATTGGCCCACTCTATTTCATGATGCATATGTGTTTTGTAAATCTTGTGATCAATGCCAAAAAACAAGAAACACTTCTCGAAGGAATGAGATGCCCCAGAAATCCTTATTGTTCTGTGAGATTTTTGATGTATGGGGTATTGATTTTATGGGACCCTTTCCTGTTTCTTTTGGTTTTGTTTACATTTTGCTAGCTATTGATTATGTATCCAAGTGGGTGGAGGCGAAAGCTACTCGGACTGATGATTCCAAAGTTGTTGTGGATTTTGTTAGATCACAGATTTTCTGCAGGTTTGGAGTTCCAAAGGCCATCATTAGTGATCAGGGTTCACATTTTTGTAATCGAAGCATGGAAGCTTTGATAAAAAAGTATGGGGTCTTGCACAGAGTTTCTACACCTTACCATCCCCAAACTAATGTGCAAGCCGAGATTTCCAACAAGGAGATCAAGCAGATACTCCAGAAGACAGTTCAACCTAACAGAAAGGACTGGAGCAAGAGGCTTGAGGATGCTTTATGGGCTTACCGGACTGCTTATAAGACACCAATCGGGATGTCTCCGTATCGGATTGTTTTTGGAAAAGCCTGCCACCTACCGGTGGAAATTGAGCATCATGCATTTTGGGCAGTGAAAAGGTGCAACTTGGACCTAGATCAAGCAGGTATGGAGAGGAAGGCTGCAGTGCAAAGAAATTGGAGGAGATCCGCTTGGAGGCTTATGAAAGTTCCAAACTTTATAAGGAGAAGACCAAAGCCTTCCATGATAAGTTGATTCTGAGGAAAACATTTGAGATTGATCAAAAAGTTCTCCTCTATAACTCCCGCCTCCGATTCATGCCTGGCAAATTAAGGTCTAGATGGGATGGACCATTTATTGTTACTAAGGTTTTTCCTTCCTCGTGTCGTTCGGATTAAAAGTGAGGTCACTTTGTCAAAGCTTTCATCGTAAATGGACACCGCCTCAAACAAGATATCATGAACTTCCGAGAGAATGCGAAGTGGAGGTGATGAACCTTCTCCATCCGCATTATGAATAAAAAAAAAAAAAAAAAAAAAAAAAAAAAAAAAAAAAAAAAAAAAAAAAAGTTGTATGCCCGACAATGAGGAAGGTAGTGCCATTCAATTTTGTCACTCGGAAGCAAGTGGAGGTCACTTTTTCTTCAACGACAACAACAAATAAAATCTTGTTTGTATGGATTTTATTGACCCACTTTATTCAAGGTCTTTTACACCTTTTGTAAAAGTTGCGGAAATTGGTCAAAAAGGTTCTGCTTTGAGATTATCATCTGCACCTACTCCTTGAAAATTTGAGATCTAGGTGGCGCGGTTCTTTTGCTGTCAAACACGTGTATCCTCTGGGGCCGAAGATATTGAGGATCCTAGGAATGGTAATGCGCTTAAAGTTAATGGACAAAGACTCAACCATTCCTGGAAAACCAAGTTCTTGAGTTCTTTGTGTTGCCGGTTAAGTGGCGGATACGGTACTCCGTGACTCTCAAGTCGGTTTATTTTTCAGTTTCCCAAAATAACTGAATCCTTCTTCTCCTTCAAAATGGATGTCATTCTTTCAAACCTGAGAAAACATTTTCCTTCTCTTCCTCAAAATGCTCGAGAAAAATCCACAAAGTTCGATGTGAAAGATTGAGAACGTTAATGCACAAAGGTTATGTCAGAAGATGTACGATGGATAATTAAGCGAAGGTCCGATTAGCGGTGAGTCCTCAATTTCATTTGACTCATATATGCCCTGGTCTTGGAAGAAGTTCATATTCTAAAAGGAGAAGAGCAAAAAGGTTACAAGTCTGTCACAAATGTGGACGATGAAACCGTAACAAGCGATGTCGTACTAAGGGGATGGTTTCCGCAAATAGAGAAGATAAAATTTTCTTCATTAAGAATGGATCGAGTAAGGAGTCATTAGATGATATCTTATTGACTCTTGAGACGCATTCTTGTGGATTGGTGCATCGTGAAATTCTTAAATTGTGGAATCTCTTCAAGGATGAAGAACAACGCTACGATCTTGGGAATCGACTCTAAAAGACCCTCGTTTGCCAATTTATAAGAAAATTGGATGGGAAGCTTATCCTCGACTCATAGAAGATGTTTAAGCCAAGTTCGGACGTTTAACCGTGAGGCGATGTGAGCCATATCCACAAACAATCTGTACATATCTTCTTCTTCTTCTTCTTCTTCTTCATGTCATCTCTTAAAAAAAAAAAAAACCAAAACAAAACAAAACAAAAAAAAAAATAAAAAACAAAACAAAAACAAAACAAAAAATAATACAAAAAAAATAAAAAAAATGTATACTTCTTAGGGTTGGCTTTGGTAACACACACCGTGAATGGGGAAATGCATGCATCCTGATCCAGCCTTCTTAATTGAAAAACAAAGAAGGTAGATTGTATTCCACATGTGAGGCAACAAGTCGTATTATGGCCATTTGTCCCTTTTGGGAGCCCTATGTTACGCTGGTCTAGAATGGATCGAATACTGGTCAACAATGCTTTGGCACAAAGCCGAAAGAGCAGACTACCTCCATCCCAATCTTAAGTAAGTATACACTCATCTTTCATTAAGTTTTTCTAACAATTTCAAAAAATAAAAAAAAAAAGGACGTGATGTTTACTGCACTCATGACGCGCAGTATAAAGATACGCCATGGAAACTGTACATACAGGTATGTCATCATTTTCTATTTCTTTTATCTTTGTATCATTTTGTTGTATTTTGATTTTTGTACAGACGATCCTTTGAGCAGGGTCCTTCAGGGGTTTCTAGACTTCTTTACCTTGATGGTTTTCTTGAAGTCAAAAAAAAAAAAAAAAAGATTCTCGTGTTTCTTAATTTCAACCTTTTCTCGACAACATCCAACCTACCCTTATAGGTGCAATTATTCTCCTTTCCATTCTTTTTCTTATTTAAACACTCCATTTTCCTTCAACTCAGAGACACTCAAAGGGAGGAAGAGTATAGAATGGGGGCTTCTATTCGTAACCTAAAAAATGTCTGTGTTTTTGTGGGTCGAGTTATGGGAAAGGATTAGAGTTTGTAAATGCAGCTAGCACTCTTGGTCGATCACTTGCTCGCGAGGAATATTCATCTTGTATATGGGGAGGTTGCCGTGGGTTAATGGGGGCTATATCACTTGCTGCATATGTAAGAGACAATCAGTTTTAGGTGTCATTCCCGAACCTTTAGCTCAACAGAACATCAATGGAAAGACAATTGGAGAGGAACTTAAAGTATCATCAATGCATGAAGATAATGCTTGAAAACTCTGATGCATTCATTGCCTTACCAGGTGGTTTTGGTACTTTGGAAGAGATTTTTCAAATTGTCTCTTGGGCTGAACTGAACATCCACCATAAACCCATTGGTTTGTTGAATGTTAATAATTTCTTTGATCTTTTGTTATTTTTTCTTGACAAAGTCAGTGGAACAGTAAATTTATCACTCCTTCTAAGCAAGACAACTTCTTATCTCTCGCCTCCACTATTGATGAGCTCATTGATAAATTAGAAGCTTTTGAGTATGTACCGATAAGGTATTAGCTCAGATAGATTGGTCAACAGAAGCAAAGGCGAAGGAAGTAACAAGAAACAAAAGCCCGATCCGACACTTTCTCTTTAATGGGTTTGATTTTATTAAAAAAAAAAAATTTGTTGTTTTGTTTGGAAAGTATGATATGATTGTCATGGACTTTAAACCAATTAGTGATGGCGAGTAAGGAGTAATTTTACTCTTGAGACGATCTTAATTGGTGGCAGAGTAAGGAGT
The DNA here is from genome assembly GCA_029884605.1 of Ormosia emarginata. Lineage (NCBI taxonomy): Eukaryota > Viridiplantae > Streptophyta > Magnoliopsida > Fabales > Fabaceae > Ormosia > Ormosia emarginata. The sequence continues at coordinate 15,761,960 of JAQQTP010000068.1, read as the reverse complement.
TTTTTTTAGGTAGTAATTAATTAGTATTAAATTGTGGAAATACTAACGTTTTCTTGTTTGATTTCTTTTCAGGGTCTGATGCGCAACTGACAGTGTGCTTCTTTTCTGCTTGGCGTTGATTCACTCCTCATCAGGTTGTGTTGCTCTTTTCTTTCCGTTTTATTTATCACTTTCACATTGAGGACAATGTCTATATTAAGTGTGGGGGAGAGATTTTAGCAAGTTTCTTTTTTGTTAAAAAAAAAAAGAAGAAAGGGTTCATTGCATGAATGAATAACTTTTCTCCCTTCTTGAACTGATATGCTTGGAGATGGATGATTGAAATGATGAATTTAGTTTGATGGATGCATACCTTGTGAGATTTTGAGCCTAATGGATGGATTTAACATTTATGCCATTCTCTTCTTTCTTGTGTGATTTTCACTCATGTTAATGACCACTCTAGAACTTGCTTTGATTCTTTTTGAGGCTACATTTCACTTGCATGCATGAACATGATTGAGGCCCTCTTTCTTAATTAGCTAGTTTAACCAAATAGCCAACCTTGTTTTCAATATGATATCAAACACTCTTTTGACCTCTTGAAAATTCTCTGATTCTTGTCAACCTTGTATATTTTCCTTTGCTTAACCCCTTTGAGCTTATTTGACCATTCCTTGTTTCTAGCTCATTATGTGCCTTAAATGAGAAATCGTGTTCTTACTTTACCTTAGGGAATAAAAGAACATTAGCTTGGTTAATGGATGAGTTTTTGAACAAGTGTGGGGTGTGTGTACAAAATGGTTGTTGAAAAAGAAAAGAGTGCCCAAAAAGAAAAAAAAATGTATGTATATATAGTTATGTTCATATATATAAAAGAAAAAGAAAAAAAAAAAAAAAAAAAAAAACCAAGTGTTTAAAAAAAAAAAAAAAGGATTGGAAATGAATATGTAAAGGGATATACACTAGAGTTGGGATGAACTTTTATGCTTGTTATTTGAACTCACTCTCATTTGCTTTTATTCTCTTTAGTATTTATCTTCTCATATCCATTTTATCCTCTCCTGTTACCTTGACCTCACTACAACCTTGAATAAAGTCCTCATGATTTGTGTGTGCATGTGTTTTGAGTAGTGGAGAAGTAGAAGATAAGCAAGCTTATGGTAGTGCAATTTTCATGGGTTGAATTGAGTGAAATACCTACCCTTTAAACACTTGAGAGATTGAGAGGGAATCTTGTGAAGATCTATCATTCTCGATTCATGTTGAAGATACCTTGCTTGTTGGTTTGAGATGTGGAGAATTGTTAACTCATGAATGTTTTGATCCTCGAACCTTTGGTTGTTCTTCTTGATTGTAAAATTTTGGTCTTGAGTTTTGCCCAGAGTGCAAAAAAAAGCTAAGTGTGGGGGAATTTGATAATCACATATTTTATTCATTAAGAAACCCTTATGTTTAGTCATTTACACTCTCCATATTCTTAATTGATTGAGTTTGGTATGATTTTGTGAGTTTGAGCTCAAATTGGTCCTAATTGAATATTTTCAGCATTATTGAGATTTGACACTATTTCTGTATTTTGGCCATAACTTGAGTTTCTAATATCTGATGAACATGAATTTTACCTTGTAGGAAAGCTAAGAGGAAGCTCTACAACTTTGATGAAGAGCTCGAAGTCTGATTCAGATGTCTAAGGGACCTAAGTTGACATGGAAGTCAGAATACGGGTTCTGTCAGTAGAATCCGAACAGTGTGCACTCAAAAAATCATATCTCAAGATGTAATAATGGAGATGGGCTGAAAGTTTGACAGTGGATAGTCAAGATCCAAATAAACAACTTTCATGAAGAACACATTTTGAGAAAAAGAAGTCTAGTAGGTCATTTTGAGCTTGCAAGTCGGAACAGAGGTGCTGAAGTTGGGTTTGAGCAACCTACGGTATTTGGGACATATCTTGGGCTTAAGGAAGCCAAATTGGACGAACCAGCTATCCATTTTATAGCCAAGACAAGGATCTACAACTTTTATGAAGAACACTTTTCGTGGTTCTGAAGTATAGTGGGTCGTTTTTGGCTTCCAAGTCAGACATGAAATTTTCGTCCTCAACCATCCACTCATCCATCCACTAATCCACTCATCCACTCATCCACTAACTCACCCACTCATCCACTCATACACTAATCCAACCACTTAACCACTCCACCCACTCATCCACTAATCCATCCACTCATCCATCCACTCACCCATTCATGTCCATAATTTCCCACTCACCAAAAGTCCTTTGGCATTTTTCACTAATTCAACCACTCAACCATTCCACTCACTCATCCACTAAACCAACCACTAAACCAACCCACTAATCCATCCACTCAAACACTCCACTCACTCACCCACTCATCCACCCACTTCCCTTTGTCATTTTGTTACCTTAGACTTCTATAAAAGGCACACCATTTATCATGAACAAGATGTAATTCTCCTTCATTTCTCTCTAAGTTTCTTCTTGCTTCTTCATAGTTTCTCATAGTTTTGTATATTTTGATGCTCCCCTTCATGGTAATGGAGGGCTAAGCTACTTTGGGTCAATTTAGAACTCTTGAAGAGATTGTGGTTTGGATTCTTGAGACCTTGGTTATGCATTGTATTTGATTTGTAATTGAATTCCTCTTTTCTTCTTCTTTCTTCTTCTTCTTCTTCTTCTTCTTGATCTTGAATGCATGAATGGTGATTCTATTTATGTTGATCTAATTTGATCTTAGTTTAAGATTGAGATTTGTGATGAAACTTAGAACTAATTGATCTAAACTAATCACATAAATGAAGATTGAGATTTGTGATGAAACTTAGAACTGATTGATCTAAATTAATCACAGAATTGAAGAGGTTAGGTTACTGATTTGTGCCTAAGTTAATTGAATTCGGTACTTGAAATTAACATAGATTTTCATGAATGGTGCGATTGCGGATTTGTGTTTATCACTTGTTAATTGAATTCTAGACGATCGTCTAGTATGAATTCTGGATTTGGTGCAGAGATCTCGGTTAGATCCAAATTAACAATTCAATTGCGCTTCAAGTGTTCTATGAAGGGTCTATGATTGAATCCACTCAATCTTGGATAGGTTTCTAAATTGACTGCTCTTTAATTGTTATTTCTTCCTTTAATTTTGTTAAGTGCGATCTTAAACTATCAAACCCCCCTTTTTGCTAACTTTCACTTGATTTGATCAAATTGCATTTACGATCCTTGAGGAGACGATCCGGTGTTGTCACTGTGCTACAAGCTTAGGTAATAACTTCGGTTATAATTTTGACTGAGTTCGACGCTCGTCACATACTCAAAAGCTTCTAATTTATCAATGAGCTCATCAATAGTAGAGGCAGAGATAAGAAGTTGTCTTGCCGAAGGAGTGATAAATTTTTGTTCCACAGCTTTGTCAAGAAAAAATAACAAAAGATCAAAGAAATTATTAACATTCAACAAACCAATGGATTTATGGTGGATGTTCAGTTTAGCCCAAGAGACAATTTGAAAAATCTCTTCCAAAGTACCAAAACCACCTGGTAAGGCAATGAATGCATCAGAGTTTTCAAGCATTATCTTCATGCATTGATGATACTTTAAGTTCCTCTCCAATTGTCTTTCCATTGATGTTCTGTTGAGCTAAAGGTTCAGGAATGACACCTAAAACCTGACTGTCTCTTACATATGCAGCAAGTGATATAGCCCCCATTAACCCACGGCAACCTCCCCCATATACAAGATGAATATTCCTCGCAGCAAGTGATCGACCAAGAGTGCTAGCTGCATTTACAAACTCTAATCCCTTCCCATAACTCGACCCACAAAAAACACAGACATTTTTTAGGTTACGAATAGAAGCCCCCATTCTATACTCTTCCTCCCTTTGAGTGTCTCTGAGTTGAAGGAAAATGGAGTGTTTAAATAAGAAAAAGAATGGAAAGGGGAATAATTGCACCTATAAGGGTAGGTTGGCTGTTGTCAGAAAAGGTTGAAATTAAGAAACACAGAATCTTTTTTTTTTTTTGACTTCAAGAAAACCATCAAGGTAAAGAAGTCTAGAAACCCCTGAAGGACCCTGCTCAAAGGATCGTCTGTACAAAAATCAAAATACAACAAAATGATACAAAGATAAAAGAAATAGAAAATGATGACATACCTGTATGTACAGTTTCCATGGCGTATCTTTATACTGCGCGTCATGAGTGCAGTAGACATCACGTCCTTTTTTTTTTTTTTTTGAAATTGTTAGAAAAACTTGATGAAAGATGAGTGTATACTTACTTAAGATTGGGATGGAGGTAGTCTGCTTTTTCGGCTTTGTGCCAAAGCATTGTTGACCAATATTCGATCCATTCAAGACCAGCGTAACATAGGGCTCCCAAAAGGGACAAGTGGCCATAATACGACCGTCCTTCACATGTGGATACAATCTACCTTCTTTGTTTTTCAATTAAGAAGGCTGGATCAGATGATGCATGCATTTCCCCTTTCACGGTGTGTGTTACCAAAGCCAACCCTAAGAAGTATACATTTTTTTGTTTTTTTTTTTTTTTTTTTTTTTTTTTTTTTTTTTTTTTTTTGTTTTTTTTTTTTTTTTGTTTTTTTGTTTTGTTTTGTTTTGTTTTTTTGAGAGATGACATGAAGAAGAAGAAGAAGAAGAAGATATGTACAGATTGTTTGTGGATATGGCTCACATCTGCCTCTGGTTAAACGTCCAGTAACGGCTTAAACATCTTCTATGAGTCGAGGATAAGCTTCCCATCCAATTTTCTTATAAATTGGCAAACAGGGTCTTTTAGAGTCAGATTCCCAAGACTGTAGCGTTGTTCTTCATCCTTGAAGAGATTCCACAATTTAAGAATTTCACGATGCACCAATCCACAAGAATGCATCTCAAGAGTCAATAAGATATCATCTAATGACTCCTTACTCAGTCCATTCTTAATGAAGAAAATTTTATCTTCTCTATTTGCGGAAACCATCCCCTTAGTACGACATTGCTTGTTACAGTTCCATCGTCCACATTTGTGACAGACTTGTAACCTTTTTGCTCTTCTCCTTTTAGAATATGAACTTCTTCCAAGACCGGGCATATATGAGTCAAATGAAATTGAGGACTCACTGCTAATCGGACCTTCGCTTCAATTATCCATCGTACATCTTCTCGGCATACCTTTGTGCATTAACGGTCTCAATCTTTCACATCGAACTTTGTAGATTTTTCTCGAGCATTTTGAGGAAGAGAAGGAAAATGTTTTCTCGGGTTTGAAAGAATGACATCCATTTTGAAGGAGAAGAAGGATTCGGTTATTTTGGGAAACGAAAAATAAACCAACTTAAGAGTCACGGAGACCGTATCCGCCACTTAACCTAAGCAACACAAAGAACTCAAGAACTTGGTTTTCCAGGAATGGTTGAGTCTTTGTCCATTAACTTTAAGCGCATTACCATTCCTAGGATCCTCAATATCTTCGGCCCCAGAGGATACACATGTTTGACAGCAAAAGAACCGCGCCACCTAGATCTCAATTTTTCAAGGAGTAGGTGCAGATGATAATCTCAAAGCAGAACCTTTTTGACCAATTTCCGCAACTTTTGCAAAAGGTGTAATAGACCTTGAATAAAGTGGGTCAATAAAATCCATACTGCAAGATTTTCGCTGTTGTTGTCGTTGAAGAAAAAGTAACCTCCACTTGCTTCCGAGTGACAAAATTGAATGGCACTACCTTCCTCATTGTCGGGCATACAACTGTTTTTTCTTTTCTTTTCTTTTCTTTTTTTTTTTTTTTTTTTTTTTTTTTTTTTTTTTTTTTTTTTTTTTTTCATAATGCGGATGGAGAAGGTAGAAGGTTCATCACCTCCACTTCGCATTCTCTGGAAGTTCATGATATCTTGTTTGAGGCGGTGTCCATTTACGATGAAAGCTTTGGCGGTGACCTCACTTTTAATCTAAACAACACCGAAGGAAAAACCTTAGTAACAATAAATGGTCCATCCCATCTAGACCTTAATTTTCTAGGCATGAATCGGAGGCGGGAGTTATAGAGGAGAACTTTTTGACCAATCTCAAATGTTTTCCTCAGAATCAACTTATCATGGAAGGCTTTGGTCTTCTCCTTATAGAGTTTGGAACTTTCATAAGCCTCCAAGCGGATCTCCTCCAATTGCTGCAGCTGCAGCTTCCTCTCCATACCTGCTTGATCTAGGTCCAAGTTGCACCTTTTCACTGCCCAGAATGCATGATGCTCAATTTCCACCGGCAGGTGGCAGGCTTTTCCAAAAACAATCCGATACGGAGACATTCCGATTGGTGTCTTATAAGCAGTCCGGTAAGCCCATAAAGCATCCTCAAGCCTCTTGCTCCAGTCCTTTCTGTTAGGTTGAACTGTCTTCTGGAGTATCTGCTTGATCTCCCTGTTGGAAATCTCGGCTTGCCCATTAGTTTGGGGATGGTAAGGTGTAGAAACTCTGTGCAAGACCCCATACTTTTTCATCAAAGCTTCCATGCTTCGATTACAAAAATGTGAACCTTGATCACTGATGATGGCCTTCGGAACTCCAAACCTGCAGAAAATCTGTGATCTAACAAAATCCACAACAACTTTGGAATCATCAGTCCGAGTAGCTTTCGCCTCCACCCACTTGGATACATAATCAACAACTAGCAAAATGTAAACAAAACCAAAAGAAACAGGAAAGGGTCCCATAAAATCAATACCCCATACATCAAAAATCTCACGAGAACAATAAGGATTTCTCGGGGCATCTCATTCCTTCGAGAAGTGTTTCCTGTTTTTGGCATTGATCACAAGATTTACAAAACACATATGCATCATGAAATAGAGTGGGCCAATATAATCCAGATTCCAAAACTTTCATAGCAGTCCTTTGGGGACCAAAATGACCGCCACATGCAAGTGTATGACAAAAGCTAAGAATAGAATGGAATTCATTATCAGGCACACATCTCCTAATGACTTGGTCACTACAAAATTTCCACAGATAAGGGTCATCCCACACATAATATTTTGACTCACTTTTCAATTTATCAATCTGAGCCCTAATAAAATGTGCAGGGAAAACACCAGCAACTAAGAAATTTATCAAATCAGCAAACCAAGGAGTGTTACCTTGCAGCTTGAAAAGCTGCTCATCAGGGAAGACATCATGGATAGGTAAAGTATCTGCCTCCTTTTCAATACGACTTAGGTGATCAGCCACTAAATTCTCCGCTCCACTTTTATCACAGATTTCAATATCGAACTCTTGGAGGAGCAAAATCCACCTAATCAATCTAGGCTTTGCATCAAGCTTCTTCAGGAGAAACTTCAAGTCTGTATGATCTGAAAACACAACCACTCTAGAACCAAGCAAATATGATCGAAATTTGTCTAAAGCAAAAATAATTGCTAAAAGTTCCTTTTCAGTGGTGGTGTAGTTGACTTGTGCAGGATCTAAAGTTCTTGAAGCATAAGAGATGACATGAGATATTTTACCGACCCTTTGTGCAAGAACAGCTCCCAAAGCATAATTAGAGGCATCACACATGAGCTCAAATGGAAGTGTCCAATCTGGTGGCTGGATGATAGGTGTACTGGTCAATGCTTGCTTCAAGTGATTGAAGGCATCCTTGCATTTCTGGTCAAAATGGAACTCCACTTCTTTTTGTAGCAAGTTGGATAGTGGAAGAGCAATTTTGCTAAAATCCTTTATGAACCGCCTATAGAAACCTGCATGACCAAGGAAAGAGCGAACCTCCCGCACGCATATGGGGTAAGATAAGCATGAAATAAGATTTATTTTTGCAGGATCTACCTCGATACCCTTGCTAGATATTACATGTCCTAAAACTATACTTTGTTCTACCATGAAATGACATTTCTCAAAATTCAGAACAAGGTTAGTTTCAATGCATCTATGTAAAACCTGAGCCAGACTATCCAAGCATGCATCAAAGGAAGAACCATAGACAAGAAATCATCCATAAACACATCCATGCAATTCTCTAAAAAGTCAGAAAAGATACTTACCATACACCTTTGAAAGGTGCCCGAAGCATTGCACAGACCAAACGGCATCCTCCTGTATGCAAATGTGCCAAATGGACAAGTGAAAGTAGTCTTCTCTTGGTCTTCTGGGGCTATATGAATCTAAAAATAACCTGAATATCCATCCAGAAAACAATAATGTGACTTGCCAGCTAGCCTCTCCAACATCTGATCAATGAAAGGTAGCGGAAAATGATCTTTTCTGGTAGCCTGGTTAAGCCGCCTATAATCAATGCAAACCCGCCAACTGTTCTGAACTCTTGTGGGTAGAAGTTCGTTATTCTCATTCTCAACTACTGTGTGACCCGCATTTCTTGGGAACAACCTGCACGGGCTCACCCATTTACTTGTCGATATGGGATAAATAATGCCAGCTTGAAGTAGCTTGGTCACTTCCTTCTTCACCACATCTAGAATCAAGGGGTTCAGTCTCCTTTGGGGTTGCCTTACTGGTTTCGTATCCTCTTCCAATAAAATCCTATGCATGCATGTGGAGGGACTAATACCAGGAAGATCTGCAAGTGTCCATCCGATGGCTTGCTTATTCTGCCTCAAAACCTGCAACAATTTTTCTTCTTGTTCAGGTTGCAGATTCTTAGCAACAATCACTCGGCGTACTTCTCACCATCTCCTAAATATGCATATTTAAGATGGTCCGCAAAAGTCTTCAACTCTAAGGATGGAGGTTTGTACAATGGAAGGCAAAGAAGCTATTTGAAACAACTAATTCAAAAACATTAAATTCAAGACAGCTTCGACTTCTATTTTCACATGCGGTATCATTCAAGTCGGCGGTTGCATCGTCACACTCATACCAAAGATAAATCTCAAGACATGCGACACATGGCTCAACATCACAAGCAACACATGTATCACAAGAAACAGAATCCGAGAAAGTCAAGCAATATCAGGGAATTCAAAGATATAAATCAGTATAAACATCATCAACCAGCATCTCAATCACATCAATATGGAAAACAGAATGCTCCTCTAGGGGATGCCTCATGGCATCAAAAATTTTAAACTGTACCAAATCATCGCCAAACTCCATAGAAAGGGTGCCAACATGCACATCTATCTTGGTCTTGGCGGTCTTGAGGAATGGTCTGCCTAGAATTAATGGAGCATGGGTTGCTGAAGACTCATCTTCCATGTCCAAGACGTAGAAGTCCGCTAGAAAAATTAAATCATTCACCCGAACTAACACATCTTCTAGTACTCCTGCAGGATGAGCAGTGGTCCTATTTGCCAATTGAATCACTATACCAGTGGGTTGTAAAGTGCCAATGTTCAAGGACTGATAAATTGACATAGACATGACATTAATCGAAGCACCCAAATCTAGCATTGCATGTTCAAATTTGGAGTTACCTATCGTGCAAGGAATTGTGAAAGTTCCAGGATCTTTGCATTTTTGTGGCATGCTTGGTAGAATCATTGCAGAAACATTTCTGCCCATGCTTATTTTCTCAGTACCCTTAAGTCTTCTCTTGTGAGTACATAACTCTTTGAGGAATTTGGCATACTTGGGAATCTGCTTGATTGCATCAAGGAGGGGAATATTGATTTCCACCTTCCTGAATGTGTCCATGACTTCTCTTTCTATTTCTGTTTGCGCAGTATGCTTGGACTGTGTGACTGTGTGGAAAAGGTAGTGGAATAGCCAGATTTGAATTCTCTGCACATTTCTTCGTATCACAGATTTTTGGACTGAGCTATCCACTTTCTTTTGTTTCTGGTCACCTTCTGGTTGATGCACTTGTAGTTCAGGTTGTGGTGGAGTAGGACCGTCAACTTCTCGCCACTTCTCAAGCTAATGGCACTTACATTGCCTCTTGGGTTGTTGACTGTTTGTGAAGGCAATTGGTTCGACCCTTGACTTTTCAGCTCACTCAGAGTGGTTGCCATCTGCCCAATTTGAGTTTGTAAATTCTGGATGGTGGCATTGACATTCTGCTGAAACTGTTTCATCAAGTCTTCGAAAGGTGGCTCAGCTGGAGTGGCTGCTGGAACAGGTAGCTGGAGGGGCTGCTGTATGGGTGGCGGCGCAGGTTGTGCTTGCCTAAATGCGGTGGTTGGTACTTGTTGCTAGGGCATGTAGCTTGGTATCTAAACTGTGGTTGCTTCTTGTTGGTAGGTAGAGCCGTTGTTGTTGACCGAAATTTCCATATCTCGGGTTGGGATGGTCCCTCCACCAGGGTTATAGGTATTAGAAAATGGATCATATCCGGGCTTTCTTCTTTGTGATTGCTTCGATATTGGGGTCTACCAGGAAAAATACCAAATTTCTTTGCAAATGCATTGTTCGGAATAATAGAACCACCATCCTGAAGTGTAGGGCATGCATTAGTAGGATGAGATGAACAAGAGCAAATGCCACACACAGTTGCAGCAATCTGCATTGGTGCTTGTTGTGCCACTGCTAACTGCCTCACCAAAGAAGTTAATTCATCAAGTCTGTGTTCCATTCTCTGTTGGTCTACATGAGACAATTGAATTTCATTGACTCCTCTAGTTGAGGTAATAATTCGTGTGCCAAATTGTTGGGTGTTGGCTGCCATGTTTGCTATCAAATCTCTCGCTGCTGCAGGGGTCTTGTCTACTAAGGCTCCTCCAGGGCAAAGATCCACCACCATGCTCGTCATTTGGCAAAGAAGCCTTCATAGAAATATTGAATTAAGAGTGATCGGTGATTTGGTGGTGGGGACAGCTCGAGCACGCCTTCTTGAATCTTTCCCAATATTCATGCAAAGTCTCCCATCATTTGTCTTATGCCACATATATCTTTTCTAATGGCAAAGCACTCTAGAGGCAGGAAAAATTTCTCTAAGAACAACCGCTTCATGTCACCAACTTGTTACCGAACCTGGTGAAAGATAAAATAACTAATCCTTGGTCAGTATCGAAAAGTGAGAAAGGAAATGCCCTCGGCTTGATGTGCTCTTTCGAGATCCCATGTGGCTTCATGGTTGAACAAACCACATGGAACTCCTTTAGATGCTTATGGGGATCCTCACCGCAAAACCGTGAAACTTGGGCAACAAATGTATCAATCCAGATTTTAACTCAAAATCAGCATCAAGATCCGGGTATTGAATACACAAAGACCGGTTAGTTATATCGGGAGCGACAAGTTCCTTAAGAGTTCTATTTTGCATGTTATCGGCCATGGTTTCGAATTATTCAAGATCTCAAGTTCACTCTCAATATTAAGATCAAATTCGAAGCAATTCTTGCACTTAGCCTACGAGCTCTAATCAAGCTATGCAAGGTTCTATCAATCTCGGGATCAAAGTCAACCAAGTTATCGAGGCTCGAGACCTAGTCATGCATCACACAAAAACAAATAAATAAGCAAAATACACTAGACAATGGTTAAAAATGTTAGAAAAATTAATAAAAAGCAAAAGTTAGTAAAAACACTTCAAATGAAAAGATTACACTTACTAATCCCCGGCAACGGCGCCAAAATTTTGACGAGCGCCGAACTCAGTCAAAATTATAACCGAAGTTATTACCTAAGCTTGTAGCATAGTGACAACACCGGATCATCTCCATGAGGATTGTAGATGCAATTTAATCAAATCAAGTAAAAGTTAGCAAAATGGGGTTTGATAGTTTAAGATCGCACTTAACAAAATTAAAGGAAGAAATGATAAATAAAGAGTAGTCAATTTAGAAACCTATCCAAGATTGGGTGGATTCAATCATAGACCCTTCATAAAACACTTGAAGCGCAATTGAATTGTTAATTTGGATCTAACCGAGATCTCTGCATCAAATCCAGAATTCATACTAGACGATCATCTAGAATTCAATTAACAAGTGATAAATGATAATCACATATTTTATTCATTAAGAAACCCTTATGTTTAGTCATTTACACTCTCCATATTCTTAATTGATTGAGTTTGGTATGATTTTGTGAGTTTGAGCTCAAATTGGTCCTAATTGAATATTTCCAGCATTATTGAGATTTGACATTGTTTCTGTATTTTGGCCATAACTTGAGTTCCTAATATCTGATGAACATGAATTTTACCTTGTAGGAAAGCTAAGAGGAAGCTCTACAACTTTGATGAAGAGCTCGAAGTCTGATTCAAATGTCTAAGGGACCTAAGTTGACATGGAAGTCAGAATACGGGTTCTGTCAGTAGAATCCGAACAGTGTGCACTCAAAAAAAATCATATCTCAAGATGTAATAATGGAGATGGGCTGAAATTTGGACATTGGATAGTCAAGATCCAAATAAACAACTTTCATGAAGAACACATTTTGAGAAAAAGAAGTCTAGTAGGTCATTTTGAGCTTGCAAGTCGGAACAGAGGTGCTGAAGTTGGGTTTGAACAACCTACGGTATTTGGGACATATCTTAGGCTTAAGGAAGCCAAATTGGACGAACCAGATATCCATTTTATATCCAAGACAAGGATCTACAACTTTCATGAAGAACACTTTTCGTGGTTCTGAAGTATAGTGGGTCGTTTTTGGCTTCCAAGTCAGACACGAAATTTTCGTCATCAACCATCCACTCATCCATCCACTAATCCACTCATCCACTCATCCACTAACTCACCCACTCATCCACTCATACACTAATCCAACCACTTAACCACTCCACCCACTCATCCACTAATCCATTCACTCATCCATCCACTCACCCATTCATGTCCATAATTTCCCACTCACCAAAAGTCCTTTGGCATTTTTCACTAATTCAACCACTCAACCATTCCACTCACTCATCCACTAAACCAATCCACTAAACCAACCCACTAATCCATCCACTCAAACACTCCACTCACTCACCCACTCATCCACCCATTTCCCTTTGTCATTTTGTTACCTTAGACTTCTATAAAGGCACCATTTATCATGAACAAGATGTAAATTCTCCTTCATTTCTCTCTAAGTTTCTTCTTGCTTCTTCATAGTTTCTCATAGTTTTGTATATTTTGATGCTCCCCTTCATGGTAATGGAGGGCTAAGCTACTTTGGGTCAATTTAGAACTCTTGAAGAGATTGTGGTTTGGATTCTTGAGACCTTGGTTATGTATTGTATTTGATTTGTAATTGAATTCCTCTTTTCTTCTTCTTTTCTTCTTCTTCTTCTTGATCTTGAATGCATGAATGGTGATTCTATTTATGTTGATCTGATTTGATCTTGGTTTAAGATTGAGATTTGTGATGAAACTTAGAGCTAATTGATCTAAACTAATCACATAAATGAAGATTGAGATTTGTGATGAAACTTAGAACTGATTGATCTAAATTAATCACGCTGAAGAAGAGTTAGGTTACTTGATTTGTGCCTAAGTTAATTGAATCCGGTACTTGAAATTAACATAGATTTTCATGAATGGTGCGATTGCGGATTTGTGTTTATCACTTGTTAATTGAATTCTAGACGATCGTCTAGTATGAATTCCGGATTTGATGCAGAGATCTCGGTTAGATCCAGATTAACAATTCAATTGCACTTCAAGTGTTTTATGAAGGGTCTATGATTAAATCCACCCAATCTTGGATAGGTTTCTAAATTGACTACTCTTTAATTGTCATTTCTTCCGTTAATTTTGTTAAGTACAATCTTAAACTGTCAAACCCCCCTTTGCTAACTTTCACTTGATTTGATTAAATTGCATCTACGATCCTTGAGGAGACGATCCGATTTTGTCACTGTGCTACAAGCTTAGGTAATAACTTCGGTTATAATTTTGACTGACTTCGGCGCTCGTCAATAAACACAAATCCGCAATCGCACCATTCATGAAAATCTATGTTAATTTCAAGTACCGAATTCAATTAACTTAGGCACAAATTAGTAACCTAACCTCTTCAATTCTGTGATTAATTTAGATCAATCAGTTCTAAGTTTCATCACAAATCTCAATCTTCATTTATGTGATTAGTTTAGATCAATTAGTTCTAAGTTTCATCACAAATCTCAATCTTAAACCAAGATCAAATCAGATCAACATAAATAGAATCACCATTCATGCATTCAAGATCAAGAAGAAGAAGAAAGAAGAAGAAGGAAGAAGAAAAGAGGAATTCAATTACAAATCAAATACAATGCATAACCAAGGTCTCAAGAATCCAAACCACAATCTCTTCAAGAGTTCTAAATTGACCCAAAGTAGCTTAGCCCTCCATTACCATGAAGGGGAGCATCAAAATATACAAAACTATGAGAAACTATGAAGAAACAAGAAGAAACTTAGAGAGAAATGAAGGAGAATTTTTTTACATCTTGTTCATGATAAATGGTGCCTTTTATAGAAGTCTAAGGTAACAAAATGACAAAGGGAAGTGGGTGGATGAGTGGGTGAGTGAGTGGAGTGTTTGAGTGGATGGATTAGTGGGTTGGTTTAGTGGATTGGTTTAGTGGATGAGTGAGTGGAATGGTTGAGTGGTTGAATTAGTAAAAAATGCCAAAGGACTTTTGGTGAGTGGGAAATTATGGACATGAATGGGTGAGTGGATGGATGAGTGGATGGATTAGTGGATGAGTGGGTGGAGTGGTTAAGTGGTTGGATTAGTGTATGAGTGGATGAGTGGGTGAGTTAGTGGATGAGTGGATGAGTGGATGAGTGGATGGATGAGTGGATGGTTGAGGACGAAAATTTCGTGTCTGACTTGGAAGCCAAAAACGACCCACTATACTTCAGAACCACGAAAAGTGTTCTTCATGAAAGTTGTAGATCCTTGTCGTGGCTATAAAATGGATAGCTGATTCGTCCAATTTGGCTTTCTTAAACCCAAGATATGTCCCAAATACCGTAGGTTTCTCAAACCCAACTTCAGCACCTCTGTTCCGACTTGCAAGCTCAAAATGACCTACTAGACTTCTTTTTCTCAAAATGTGTTCTTCATGAAAGTTGTTTATTTGGATCTTGACTATCCAATGTCCAAATTTCAGCCCATCTCCATTATTACATCTTGAGATATGATTTTTTTGAGTGCACACTGTTTGGATTCTACTGACAGAACCGTATTCTGACTTCCATGTCAACTTAGGTCCCTTAGACATCTGAATCAGACTTCAAGCTCTTCATCAAAGTTGTAGAGCTTCCTCTTAGCTTTCCTACAAGATAAAATTCATGTTCATCAGATATTAGGAACTCAAGTTATGGCCAAAATACAGAAACAGTGTCAAATCTCAATAATGCTGGAAATATTCAATTAGGACCAATTTGAGCTCAAACTCACAAAATCATACCAAACTCAATCAATTAAGAATATGGAGAGTGTAAATGACTAAACATAAGGGTTTCTTAATGAATAAAATATGTGATTATCAAGCAGCCGTGAATGGGCAGACCATTTGGCAGAATTGGATGAAAAGCAGATTAGATGGTATCCTCAATGGAAAGATGCAGAAGCTATCATCTACCAGTGTGGAGGATTCCCAAATGTACTCCTCATGGGCACACGAGGGTGTATCAATTACAATCCAGTCTTAGTATAGCGACAACTTAGTTATCCTATAATGGGACCACCTACAGAAGTCCAAATAAGCCATTTTGTTTTTTACTATGATGACGTGGAAAACACTGAGTCACTTCAGAAGATCCGAAGTGCTTGGGACAGAATCATCCGAAGAGGAAAAGAACTGGGAGTTAGAAGTTATGCAGCCAAGAAAAGTTACCGCCAATGGTTTAAAGACAGAGTTCAGGAAATCAAGTTGCCATTCATGGCCCCGACAATTCCTTTGGTTGATGGATCTTCAGCCTCAGTCTTGATTGAAAATAAAGAGACAAAAGAAATGAAAGCTAAGATCACAAAGATGGAAAAGGAAAGGGAGAAGATGAAAGCTGAGTTGAGAGAGACCCGCCATGAATGTGCAGCCTTGAAGCGAGAAAATGTTGAAAAGGACTGCATTCTCGAAGAGGCTAACAAAAAGATGAAGATGGAACATGATTACCTGCTGAAGACCAAGTATTGTCTGGGGGCCGCAAACAAAGAATTAGGGCTCCGAAAGCAAGAAAGAGACAAAGTTATGGCTGAAAACGAACAACTCAAGGAGCAGCTCAAGAATGTCAAATTAACTCAGAGTAATGCAATGCGACTGGTAGAAGAAATGAGGCAACATATGAAAATGGCATCCGAGCGATATGAAGATGTTATAAAAAAACAAGAAACTCCACATGAAAGAGACAATTACAGAATATGAGGTGGCATTACAACAAGAGCATGAAAAAATGAAGGAACTGATGAATCAGGTGGAACAACAAAAAGGCGACATCAGTGGATGGAAGGAAGAAACGTATTTTTGAAGGAGTCGCTTTGCAAAGTTAGCATGTTTGGCTAATTCGGCAATTGCGGATACCCTATATCATCTGAGGAAGACCGATAAGATGGTTAATCCTTTTGAGACACTAGTAGAAATTAGTGACTTCATTAAGTATTGTAAAGACCTAATAGGGCAGATGAAACAGATGGCTAAGGTGTATTCAGATAGGGGATAGTCTTATTCGGCTAGGTCATGATGTATTCAACTGTGAAGCAATGTATTTGATTGTCAT
Organism: Ormosia emarginata; assembly: GCA_029884605.1. NCBI lineage: Eukaryota > Viridiplantae > Streptophyta > Magnoliopsida > Fabales > Fabaceae > Ormosia > Ormosia emarginata. Next base: position 15,745,379 of record JAQQTP010000068.1, on the reverse strand, counting down.
ATCTTTTCAGTTGAATGAATGAAGTATGCTTATCTCGATACTTATTTTCTGATCCCATATTTCACTTGAGGCTCAATACTTTTGAACGAGATGTTCTGGATAATAGTCACGACAAACAAAGATCGAAGATACTCACTTTAAATCTACTTGGCATAAAACCACTAACGGTCCTCTAACAAATAATGAACATAATCTCTTGAAAAATAATAATTTGATTTTCATAATTTTCAGGTAAAAGTTTTGAACCATTGCTCATCCTCGGAAAACACAGATCACACAAACCCGGACCTACGAAACAAGGCTGCAAACTAGGCTAAGAGAAATGTCAAGCTCAAAAAGAAATTTGAATCAAGAGATGGATGAAATGAGGGAAAGAATCAATACAATAGCAGAAGGACAATCAATGGTCAAGGATTTACTGAGACAGTTAACTGAGACCCTTAGAACAACAAATGGAGCTTCTATTGGCCCTGGAGTTAATGCAAATGCAAACAACAATGTGAATGAAGAGGACGATTCTATGAATGGAAATCATGAAGGGGGAAATAACAATGTGGAGGTTACTCATGAGCGGTGACGAGCGCCGAACTCAGTCAAAATTATAACCGAACTTATTACCTAAGCTTGTAGCACAGTGACAACACCGGATCGTCTCCTCAAGGATCGTAAATGCAATTTGATCAAATCAAGTGAAAGTTAGCAAAAAGGGGTTTGACAGTTTAAGATCGCACTGAACAAAATTAAAGGAAGAAATAACAATTAAAGAGCAGTCAATTTAGAAACCTATCCAAGATTGGGTGGATTCAATCATAGACCCTTCATAGAACACTTGAAGCGCAATTGAATTGTTAATTTGGATTTAACCGAGATCTCTGCATCAAATCCAGAATTCATACTAGACGATCGTCTAGAATTCAATTAACAAGTGATAAACACAAATTCGCAATCGCACCATTCATGAAAATCTATGTTAATTTCAAGTACCGAATTCAATTAACTTAGGCACAAATCAGTAACCTAACCTCTTCAATTCTATGATTAATTTAGATCAATCAGTTCTAAGTTTCATCACAAATCTCAATCTTCATTTATGTGATTAGTTTAGATCAATTAGTTATAAGTTTCATCACAAATCTCAATCTTAAACTAAGATCAAATTAGATCAACATAAATAGAATCACCATTCATGCATTCAAGATCAAGAAGAAGAAGAAAGAAGAAGAAAAGAGGAATTCAATTACAAATCAAATACAATGCATAACCAAGGTCTCAAGAATCCAAACCACAATCTCTTCAAGAGTTCTAAATTGACCCAAAGTAGCTTAGCCCTCCATTACCATGAAGGGGAGCATCAAAATATACAAAACTATGAGAAACTATGAAGAGGCAAGAAGAAACTTAGAGAGAAAATGAAGGAGAATTCATGTTGTTCATGATAAATGGTGCCTTTTATAGAGGTCTAAGGTAACAAAATGACAAAGGAAAGTGGGTGGATGAGTGGATGAGTGAGTGGAGTGTTTGAGTGGATGGATTAGTGGGTTGGTTTAGTGGATTGGTTTAGTGGATGAGTGAGTGGAATGGTTGAGTGGTTGAATTAGTAAAAAATGCCAAAAGACTTTTGGTGAGTTGGAAATTATGGACATGAATGGGTGAGTGGATGGATTAGTGGGTGGATTAGTGGATGAGTGGGTGGAGTGGTTAAGTGGTTGGATTAGTGTATGAGTGGATGAGTGGGTGAGTTAGTGGATGAGTGGATGAGTGGATGGATGAGTGGATGGATGAGTGGGTGGTTGAGGACGAAAATTTCGTGTCTGACTTGGAAGCCAAAAACGACCTACTATACTTCAGAACCACGAAAAGTGTTCTTCATGAAAGTTGTAGATCCTTGTCTTGGCTATAAAATGGATAGCTGGGTCGTCCAATTTGGCTTCCTTAAGCCCAAGATATGTCCCAAATACTGTAGGTTGTTCAAACCCAACTTCAGCTCCTCTGTTCCGACTTGCAAGCTCAAAATGACCTACTAGACTTCTTTTTCTCAAAATGTGTTCTTCATGAAAGTTGTTTATTTGGATCTTGAATATCCACTATCCAAATTTCAGCCCATCTCCATTATTACATCTTGAGATATGATTTTATGAGTGCACACTGTTCGGATTCTACTGACAGAACCCGTATTCTGACTTCCATGTAAAGTTAGGTCCCTTAAACATCTGAATCGGTCTTCGAGGTCTTCATCAAAGTTGTAGAGCTTCCTCTTAGCTTTCCTACAAGGTAAAATTCATGTTCATCAGATTTTAGGAACTCAAGTTATGGCCAAAATACAGAAACAGTGTCAAATCTCAATAATGCTGAAAATATTCAATTAGGACCAATTTGAGCTCAAACTTACAAAATCATACCAAACTCAATCAATTAAGAATATGGAGAGTGTAAATGACTAAACATAAGGGTTTCTTAATGAATAAAATATGTGATTATCAAATTTCCCCACACTTAGCTTTTTGCACTCCTGGGCAAGACTCAAGACCAAAACAAGGACATAAGAGATTAACAAAAATTTAAATTCCAATGATATTCAAGAACCCAAAATTTTACAATCAAGAAGAACAACCAAAGGTTCAAGGGATCAAAACATTCATGAGTTAACAATTCTCCACATCTCAAACCAACAAGCAAGGTATCTTCAACATGAATCGAGAATGATAGATCTTCACAAGATCCCCTCTCAATCTCTCAAGTGTTTAAAAGGTAGGTATTTCACTCAATTCAACCCATGAAAATTGCACTACCATAAGCTTGCTTATATTCTACTTCTCCACTACTCAAAACACATGTACACACAAATCATGAGGACTTTATTCAAGGTTGTAGTGAGGTCAAGGTAACAGGAGAGGATAAAATGGATATGAGAAGATAAATACTAAAGAGAATAAAAGCAAATGAGAGCTGAGTTCAAATAACAAGCATAAAAGTTCATCCCAACTCTAGTGTATATCCCTTTACATATTCATTTCCCAATCCTTTTTTTTTAAACACTTGGTTTTTTTTCTTTTTTTTCTCTCTTTTTTTTTCTTTTTTTTTTCTTTTTTTTATATATATGAACATAACTATATACATACATTTTTTTTTTCTTTTTGGGCACTCTTTAACTAGCTATTTGGTTATTTGGTTAAACTAGCTAATTAAGAAAGAGGGCCTCAATCATGTTCATGCATGCAAGTGAAATGTAGCCTCAAAAAGAATCAAAGCAAGTTCTAGAGTGATCATTAACATGAGTGAAAATCACACAAGAAAGAAGAGAATGACATAAATGTTAAATCCATCCATTAGGCTCAAAATCTCACAAGGTATACATCCATCAAACTCAATTCATCAATTCAATCATCCATCTCCAAGCATATCAGTTCAAGAAGGGAGAAAAGTTATTCAATCATGCAATGAACCCTTTTTTGTGTTTTTTTTTAACAACCAAAAGAAACATGCTAAAATCTCTCCCCCACACTTAATATAACATTGCCCTCAATGTGAAAGAGAGATATAGAAAAGAGCAACACAACCTGATAAGAAGTGAATCAACGCAAAGCAGAAAAGAAGCACTGCTTGTCGATTCTGTGCAGACCACGAAAAGAAATCAAACAAGAAAACGTTAGTACTTCCACAATTTAATACTAATTAATTACTACCTAAAAAAAACTCCTTACTCTGCCACCAATTAAGATGCGTCTCAAGAGTAAAATTACTCTTTACTCTGCCATCACTAATTGGTTTAATAAGTCCATGACAATCATATCATACTTTCCAAACAAAACAACAATTTTTTTTAATAAAATCAAACCCATTAAAGAGAAAGTGTCGATCTCGCTTTTGTTTCTTGTTACTTCCTTCGCTTTGCTTCCTATTGACCAATCTATCTCGAGCTAATACCTTATCGTGGCACATACTCAAAAGCTTCTAATTTATCAATGAGCTCATCAATAGTGGAGGCGAGAGATAAGAAGTTGTCTTCTTAAGGAGTGATAAATTTACGTTCCACGACTTTGTCAAGAAAAAATAACAAAAAATCAAAGAAATTATTAACATTCAACAAACCAATGGGTTTATGGTGGATGTTCAGTTCAACAAGAGACAATTTGAAAAATCTCTTCCAAAGTACCAAAACCACCTGGTAAAGCAATGAATGCATCAGAGTTTTCAAGCATTATCTTCATTCGTTCATGCATTGATGATACTTTAAGTTCCTCTCCAATTGTCTTTCCATTGATGTTCTGTTGAGCTAAAGGTTCAGGAATGACACCTAAAACTTTGACTCTCTTACATATGCGAGCAAGTGATATAGCCCCCATTAACCCACGGCAGCCTCCTCCATATACAAGATGAATATTCCTCGCAGCAAGTGATCGACCAAGAGTGCTAGCTGCGTTTACAAACTCTAATCCCTTCCCATAACTTGACCCACAAAAAACACAGACATTTTTTAGGTTACGAATAGAAGCCCCCATTCTATACTCTTCCTCCCTTTGAGTGTTTCTGAGTTGAAGGAAAATGAAGAAAATGGAGTGTTTAAATAAGAAAAAGAATGGAAAGGGAAATAATTGCACCTATAAGGGTAGGTTGGCTGTTGTCAGAAAAGGTTGAAATTAAGAAACACAAAATCTTTTTTTTTTCCTTTTTTTTGTTTTTTTTTTTTTTTTTTTTTTGTTTTTGTTTTTGTTTTTTTTTTTTGACTTCAAGAAAACCATCAAGGTAAAGAAGTCTAGAAACCCCTGAAGGACCCTGCTCAAAGGATCGTCTGTACAAAAATCAAAATACAACAAAATGATATAAAGATAAAAAAAATAGAAAATGATGACTTCCTGTATGTACAGTTTCCATGGCGTATCTTTATACTGCGCGTCATGAGTGCAGTAGACATCACGTCCTTCCTTTTTTTTTTTTTGAAATTGTTAGAAAAACTTGATGGAAGATGAGTGTATACTTACTTAAGATTGGGATGGAGGTAGTCTGCTCTTTCGGCTTTGTGCCAAAGCATTGTTGACCAGTATTCGACCCATTCAAGACCAAATAGAACATAGGGCTCCCAAAAGGGACAAGTGGCCATAATACGACCGTTTGCCTCACACATGTGGGATACAATCTACCTTCTTTGTTTTTCAATTAAGAAGGCTGGATCGGGATGCATGCATTTTCTCATTCACGGTGTGTGTTACCAAAGCCAACCCTAAGACGTATACATAATTTTTGTTTTGTTTTTTTTTTTTTTGTTTTTTTTTTTTTTTTTTTTTTAGAGATGACATGAAGAAGAAGAAGAAGATGATGATATATACAAATTGTTTGTGGAAAAGGCTTACATCTGCCTCTGGTTTAATGTCCAGTAACGGCTTAAACGTCTTCTATGAGTCGAGGATAAGCTTCCCATCCAATTTTCTTATAAATTGGCAAACAGGGTCTTTTAGAGTCAGATTCCCAAGACTGTAGCGTTTTTCTTCATCCTTGAAGAGATTCCACAAATTAAGAATTTCACGATGCACCAATCCACAAGAATGCGTCTCAAGAGTCAATAAGATATCATCTAATGACTCCTTACTCAGTCCATTCTTAATGAAGAAAATTTTATCTTCTCTATTTGCAAAAACCATCCCCAAAGTATGACATCGCTTGTTACAGTTTCGTCGTCCACATTTGTGACAGACTTGTAACCTTTTTGCTCTTCTCCTTTTAGAATATGAACTTCTTCCAAGACCGGGCATATATTAGTCAAATGAAATTGAGGACTCACCTGCTAATCGGACCTTCGCTTCAATTATCCAGCGTACATCTTCTGGCATACCTTTGTACATTAACAGTCTCAATCTTTCACATCGAACTTTGTAGATTTTTTTCAGAGCATTTTGAGGAAGAGAAGGAAAATGTTTTCTCAGGTTTGAAAGAATGACATCCATTTTGAAGGAGAAGAATGATTCAGTTATTTTGGGAAACTGAAAAATAAACCGACTTGAGAGTCACGGAGTACCGTATCCGCCACTTAACCGGCAACACAAAGAACTCAAGAACTTGGTTTTCCAAGAATGGTTGAATCTTTGTCCATTAACTTTACGCGCATTACCATTCCTAGGATCCTCAATATCTTCGACCCCAGAGGATACACGTGTTTGACAGCAAAAGAACCGCGCCACCTAGATCTCAATTTTTCAAGGAGTAGGTGCAGATGATAATGTCAAAGCAGAACATTTTTGACCAATTTCTGCAACTTTTGCAAAAGGTGTAACAGACCTTGAATAAAGTGGGCCAATAAAATCCATACTGCAAGATTTTCGCAGTTGTTGTCGTTGAAGAAAAAGTGACCTCCACTTGCTTCCGAGTGACAAAATTTAATTGCACTACCTACCTCATTGTCGGACACACAGCTATTTTTTTTTCTTTTCTTTTATTTTTCTTTTTTTTTTTTTTTTTTCATTCATAATGCGGATGCGAGAGGTTCATCACCTCCACTTCGCATTCTCCGGAAGTTCATGATCTTGTTTGAGGCGGTGTCCATTTACGATGAAAGCTTTGGCAGTGACCTCACTTTTAATCTGAAACGACACCAGAAGGAAAAACCTTAGTAACAATAAATGGTCCATCTCATCTAGACCTTAATTTGCCAGGCATTAGTCGGAGGCGGGAGTTATAGAGGAGAACTTTTTAACCAATCTCAATTGTTTTCCTCAGAATCAACTTATCATGGAAGGCTTTGGTCTTCTCCTTATAGAGTTTGGAACTTTCATAAGCCTCCAAGCGGATCTCCTCCAATTGCTTTGCAGTGGCAGCTTCCTCTCCATACCTGCTTGATCTAGGTCCAAGTTGCACCTTTTCACTGCCCAGAATGCATGATGCTCAATTTCCACCAGCAGGTGGCAGGCTTTTCCAAAAACAATCCGATACGGAGACATCCCGATTGGTGTCTTAAAAGCAGTCCGGTAAGCCCATAAAGCATCCTCAAGCCTCTTGCTCCAGTCCTTTCTGTTAGGTTGAACTGCTTCTCTGAGTATCTGCTTGATCTCCCCGTTTGGAAATCTCGGCTTGCCCATTAGTTTGGGGATGGTAAGGTGTAGAAACTCACGTGCAAGACCCCATACTTTTTCATCAAAGTTTCCATGCTTCGATTACAAAAATGTGAACCACGATCACGATGATGGCCTTCGAACTCCAAACCTGCGAGAAAATCGTGATCTAACAAAATCCACAACAACTTTGGAATCATCGGTCAGAGTAGCTTTCGCCTCCACCCACTTGGATACATAATCAACGGCTAGTAGCAAAATGTAAACAAAACCAAAAGAAACAGGAAAGGGTCCCATAAAATCAATACCCCATACATCAAAAATCTCACGAGAATAATAAGGATTTCTCGGGGCATCTCATTCCTTCGAGAAGTGTTTCCTGTTTTTTGGCATTGATCACAAGATTTACAAAACACATATGCATCATGAAATAGAGTGGGCCAATATAATCCAGATTCCAAAACTTTCATAGCAGTCCTTTGGGGATCAAAATGACCGCCACATGCAAGTGTATGACAAAAGCTAAGAATAGAATGAAATTCATTATCAGGCACACATCTCCTAATGACTTGGTCACTACAAAATTTCCACATATAAGGGTCATCCCACACATAATATTTTGACTCACTCTTCAATTTATCAATCGAGCCCTAATAAAATGTGCGGGGAAAACACCAAAGAACTAAGAAATTTATCAAATCAAAACCAAGGAGTGTTACCTTGCGACTTGAAAAGTGCTCATCGAAAAAGACATCATGTGGATAGGAAAAGTATCGCCTCCTTTTCAATTCGGCTTAGGTGATCGGCCACTAAATTCTCTGCTCCACTTTTATCACGGATTTCAATATCGAACTCTTGGAGGAGCAAAATCCACCTAATCAACCTAGGCTTTGCATCAAGCTTCTTCAGGAGAAACTTCAGAGCTGTATGATCTGAAAACACAACCACTCTAGAACCAAGCAAATATGATCGAAATTTATCTAAAGCAAAAACAATTGCTAAAAGTTCCTTTTCAGTGGTGGTGTAGTTGACTTGTGCAAGATCTAAAGTTCTTGAAGCACAGGAGATGACATGAGATATTTTGCTGACCCTTTGTGCAAGAACAGCTCCCAAAGCATAATTAGAGGCATCACACATGAGCTCAAATGGGAGTGTCCAATCTGGTGGCTGGATGATAGGTGTACTGGTCAATGCTTGCTTCAAGTGATTGAAGGCATCCTTGCATTTCTGGTCAAAATGGAACTCCACTTCTTTTTGTAGCAAGTTGGATAGTGGAAGAGCAATTTTGTTGAAATCCTTTCTGAATCGCCTATAGAAACCTGCATGACCAAGGAAAGAACGAACCTCCCACACGCATGTGGGGTAAGATAAGCATGAAATAACATTTATTTTTGCAGGATCTACCTCGATACCCTTGCTAGATATTACATGTCCTAAAACTATACCTTGTTCTACCATGAAATGACATTTCTCAAAATTCAGAACAAGGTTAGTTTCAATGCATCTATGTAAAACCTGAGCCAGACTATCCAGACATGCATCAAAGGAAGAACCATAGACAATAAAATCATCCATAAACACATCCATGTAATTCTCTAAAAAGTCAGAAAAGATACTTACCATACACCTTTGAAAGGTGCCCGGAGCATTGCACAGACCAAACGGCATCCTCCTATATGCAAATGTGCCAAATGGACAAGTGAAAGTAGTCTTCTCTTGGTCTTCTGGGGCTATATGAATCTGAAAATAACCTGAATATCCATCCAGAAAACAATAATGTGACTTGCCAGCTAGCCTCTCCAACATCTGATCAATGAAAGGTAGCGGAAAATGATCTTTTCTGGTAGCCTGGTTAAGCCGCCTATAATCAATGCAAACCCGCCAACTGTTCTGAACTCTTGTGGGTAGAAGTTCATTATTCTCATTCTCAACTACTGTGACCCCAGATTTCTTAGGAACAACCTGCACGGGGCTCACCCATTTACTGTCTGATATAGGATAAATAATGCCAACTTGAAGTAGCTTGGTCACTTCCTTCTTCACCACATCTAGAATCAAGGGGTTCAGTCTCCTTTGGGGTTGCCTTACTGGTTTCGTATCCTCTTCTAATAAAATCCTATGCATGCATGTGGAGGGAATAATACCAGGAATATTTGCAAGTGTCCATCCGATGGCTTGCTTATTCTGCCTCAAAACCTGCAGCAATTTTTCTTCTTGTTCAGGTTGCAGATTCTTAGCAACAATCATCGGCGCGACTTCTCACCATCTCCTAAATATGCATATTTAAGATGGTCCGCAAAGTCTTCAACTCTATGGATGGATGGGGCCGTACAAATGGAAGGCGGCAAGCTATTTGAAACAACTAATTCAAGAACATTAAATTCAAGACAGATTCGACTTCTATTTTCACATGCGGTATCATTTAAGTCGGCGAGTTGCATCATCACTCATACCAAAGATAAATCTCAAGACATGCGAAGACATGGCTCAACATCACAAGCAACACATGTATCACAAGAAACAGAATCCGAGAAAGTCGGAATATCGGGGAATTCAAGATATAAATCAAAGATAAACATCATCAACCAAAGATCTCAATCACATCAATATGAAAAACGAGAATGCTCCTCTGGGGATGTCTCATGGCATCAAAAATGTTAAATCAGTACCAAATCATCGCCAAACTCCATAGAAAGGGTGCCGGCATGCACATCTATCTTGGTCTTGGCGGTCTTGAGGAACGATCTGCCTAAAATTAATGGAGCATGGTTTGCTTAAGACTCATCTTCCATGTCCAAGACATAGAAGTCCGCTGGAAAAATTAGCTCATTCACCCGAACTAATACATCTTCTAGCACTCCTGCAGGATGAGCAGTGGTCCTATTTGCCAATTGAATCACTATACCAGTAGGTTGCAAAGTGCCAATGTTCAAGGACTGATAAATTGACATAGGCATGACATTAATCGAAGCACCCAAATCTAGCATTGCATGTTCAAATTTGGAGTTACCTATCGTGAAAGGAATTGTGAAAGCTCCAGGATCTTTGCATTTTTGTGGCATGCTTGGTAGAATCATTGCAGAAACATTTCTGCCCATGCTTATTTTCTCAGTACCCTTAAGTCTTCTCTTGTGAGTACACAACTCTTTGAGGAATTTGGCATACTTGGGAATCTGCTTGATTGCATCAAGGAGGGGAATATTTATTTCCACCTTCCTGAATGTGTCCACGACTTCTCTTTCTATTTCTGTTTGCGCAGCATGCTTGGACTGTGTGACTCTGTTTGGAAAAGGTAGTGGAATGGTCATATTTGAATTCTCTGCATATTTCTTCTGTGTCACAGATTTTGGGACTGAGCTATCCATTTTTTCTCGTTTCTCGGTCACCTTCGTTCTTTGCACTTGTAATTCAGGTTGTGGTGGAGTAGGACCGTCAACTTCTCTGCCACTTCTCAAGCTAATGACACTTACATTGCCTCTTGGGTTGTTGACTGTTTGTGAAGGCAATTGGTTCGACCCTTGACTTTTCAGCTCACTCAATGTGGTTGCCATCTGCCCAATTTGAGTTTGTAAATTCTGGATGGTGGCATTGACATTCTCATTTGAAACTGTTTCATCAAGTCTTCGAAAGGTGGCTCACCGGGAGTGGCCGCTTGGAACAGTAGGCGAAGGGGCTTTGCATACGGGTGGCGGAGCAGGTTGTGCTTGCCTAAATGCAAGTGGTTGGTACTTGTTGCTAGGGCCTGTAGCTTGGTATCTAAACTGTGGTTGCTGCTGTTGGTAGGGCTGTTGTTGTTGTTGACCAGAATTTCCATATCTCAGGTTGGGATGGTCCCTCCAGCCAGGGTTATAGGTATTAGAAAATGGATCATATCTGGGCTGCTGCTGTGATTGCTGATATTGGGGTCTACCAGGAAAAATACCAGCTGCTGCAACAGATTGTTCTGGAAAAATAGAACCACCATCCTGAAGTGTAGGGCATGCATCAGTAGGATGAGATGAACAAGAGCAAATGCCACACACAGTTGCAGCCATCTGCATTGGTGCTTGTTGTCCCACTGCTAACTGCCTCACCAAAGAAGTCAATTCATCAAGTCTGTGTTCCATTCTCTGTTGGTCTATGATAAACACATATTTTATTCATTAAGAAACCCTTATATTTAGTCATTTACACTCTCCATATTCTTAATTGATTGAGTTTGACATGATTTTGTGAGTTTGAGCTCAAATTGGTCCTAATTGAATATTTTCAGCATTATTGAGATTTTACACTGTTTCTGTATTTTGGTCATCACTTGAGTTCCTGATATCTGACAATCATGAATTTTATCTTGTAGGAAAGCTAAGAGGAAGCTCTACAACTTTGATGAAGAGCTCGAAGTCTTAAACAGATGTCTAAGGGACCTAAGTTTACATGGAAGTCAGAATATGGGTTCTGTCACTAGAATCCGAACGGTGTGCACTCATAAAATCATATCTCAAGCTATAATAATGGAGATAGGCTGAAATTTGGATAGTGGATAGTCAAGATCCAAATAAACAACTTTCATGAAGAACATATTTTGAGAAAAAGAAGTCTAGTAGGTCATTTTGAGCTTGCAAGTCGGAACAGAGGTGCTGAAGTTGGGTTTGAGCAACCTACGGTATTTGGGACATATCTTGGGCTTAAGGAAGCCAAATTTGACGAACCAGCTATCCATTTTATAGCCAATACAAGGATCTACAACTTTCATGAAGAACACTTTTCGTGAATCTGAAGTATAGTGGGTCGTTTTTGGCATCCAATTCAGGCACGAAATTTTCATCCATCCACTCATCCACTAACTCACCCACTCATCCACTCATACACTAATCCAACCACTTAACCACTCCACCCACCCATCCACTAATTCATCCACTCATCCATCCACTCACCCACTCAACCACTCAACCACTCATCCACTCAACTAACCCACTCAACCAATATTTAATCCACTCCACTCAAACCAACCCACTTAACCACTCACCCACTCAACCACCCCACTCCACTAACCCACTCATCCATCCACTCACCTTTGTCATTTTGTTACCCTAGACTTCTATAAAGGGCACCATTGGTTATCATAGGGAGGGGGAAACTCTCCTTCATTTTCTCTCGTTTTTCTTGTGATTTCTTTCTAGCTATGTGTAACTAAATCTCCTTGGTTAAGGGGTGATGAAACCGCTAGTATTAATGTTGTAAACTTTGCATATTTGATTATTTCAACACGCTTATGTTTTTATTCATATATTTCTGAATCTATTGTTGGTATGAAGGTTTTTGTACTTGTTCCTACTTTCAAAGTAGTAGATCTAGGTTTATTATGCGCGGTTGCGGTAGTAGATTTAGTGGGATGTATGATGTTCATGTGGGTATAATTATCTTTGTGCTATTTGCAGCTTATAAAAGTGGTAGATCTGGGTTTATTATGCGCGGATTGCGGTATTAGATCTAGAGAAATATATGTTCTAAGTAATTTAATCCCGGTGTGTGATTAGACCTTAGTATAATTGGTTTTCTAAATCTTAATGCAATTGTTGGATAGTTGTAAGAGCGGTTGCTTTATGACTAATCGGTGATTAGGAGTTGATTTGAGCGGTTGCTAAATTGGCCAACACGTAAGGAAAACAGAGATTTACTCTCACAATTGCATAAAAACATAATTGAGCATGTTGGAATAAAAGGATATGTGGATTTACATTATCATATAAATCTAGTGGTGGATTCAATCTCTTAACCAATTTTCTTATATTGTTGATTTCGGTTTGTTTATTGTTATTTTTGAAGTCGTTCATTATTCATCAAAACTCCAAAACCCCCTTTTACTTGTTTATTGTTAATCGAGTCTAAATTGGGAATTGTTTAATAGTGTTAATTGAATTGGTTCTCTGTGGATCGACCCTTACTAACTACAACTAGTTGTAAGGTTTTTATTTTCTCGTGGGCACGACAACCGATTTTTATCTTAATTTTAATCACTACATCCGCACGCATCGAATTTTGGCGCCGTTGCTTGGGAACCAATTTTTTCAATTACACTATTAATTTATTTCCTATTTTTATTCTGTTTTTATTTTATTTTATTTTATTTTATTTTTAATCTTTCTTTCCGAGTGTTTTGTAGGTATTGATGTCCTTTGAAGGAGTAGACGAAGGATTGCTAAATTTGAGGAACTATATTGATCAACTCACTTCACATCCTCAATTTCCCTTCCATCCGCTAACTTCCAACTCACACTGCCGACATTGAAGCTGCCCGTTACATTGATCTATCAAGTTCAGAGACATTTGAGCCATCTGAAATATCTGAAGAAGTGACAATGGCAGAAAACACTTTAAGGGCATTGGGTGCTCCAGATCTAGATCAACAACCTCTTTGCATAGACATTCTTGAAAATGAAGAGGCATTTGAATTGAAATCTGGTTTAATCCATCTCTTGCCATCTTTCAATGGATTACCCTGGAGATGACCCCAACAAGCACTTGAAGGAAATCCATGTGGTATGTTCTAGCATGAAACCTGCGAGAATTCATGTAGAGCAAGTCAAGTTGAGAGCTTTTCCATTCTCATTGAAAGACTCACTAAGGAGTGGCTTTACTACTTGCCACCCGGATCCATCCAATCATGGCGGGACATGGCCCGAACTTTCTTTGACAGATACTTCCCCTGCCTCAAAAGCTGCAACAATCGAAAAGAAATCATGTGGTATTCAACAAAGGCATGGGAATCACTCCATGACTACTTGGGAGAGATTTAAGAAGCTATGTTTCACCGCCTCATCATCAAATAAGTGAGCGACTTTTAATTCGGATTTCTATGAAGGCTTACAAGTGATGGATTGCAACATGATTGATCTTTGCTAGCGGAGGAGCATTGATTGATAAAACTCCTCAAGAAGCTAGAAACTTGATCTCAAGAATGGCTGCCAATACTCAATAATTCTACTCTAGAAATGACACTGGAGTAAGAGCAGTGAAGGAAGTAGAGACAACCAGTATACAGCAGCAAATGACTCAATTGACTGCTATGGTTCAGCGGTTAATGGATTCAGGTAAAGTACCAGTTCATGCTTGTGGGATATGTTGTTCATCTGGACATCTCACTGATATGTGTCCCACTCTCCAAGAAGACACAAATGAGGAGGTAAAAGCAGTAGGGGGATATGCTGGACTTTCAAAAAATTACAACCCCTACTCAAACACATATAATCCGGGTTGGAGGGATCATCTAAATTTCAGCTATGCAAAGCAACCTCAAAATCAACCTCCAGCCTATGGACCTCCAGGATTCCAACAAAGGCAAGTACCTTTCCCTCAGAGACAGCAGCAAGTTCAAGCTCCTAAGCAATCTGAGCCTTCATTAGAGGAGCTAGTAAAACAAATGGCCACTAATAATTTGCAGTTCCAACAAGAAACAAATGCAACTATACAAAGTTTCAAACAAGAAACAAGGACTGCAATCAATAACTTGCAAGAATCAGATAGGGCAGTTGTCCACGAATTCAACAAGTTTCAAAGCCAAGCTTCGGAAACTACCCTCACGACCAAGTGAATCAGGGAAAATGCTAGTGCTGTCACATTGAGAAGCGGAAAGACGATGGATGAGCCTACCTCTCTTCCACCAATCATTCAAGAGAAGGATGAACCACCCAAAGAAGTAAATGATAAGGGGCAAACTTCCAAAACCCCTAAGGTAAGTATTTCGAACCCCTTCCTAAATATGTCACTAAAGCTCCTTTTCCTAGTAGGTTGGTTAAAACCAAGAAAGAAGAAGCGAGAAAAAGAAATACTTGAGACTTTTAGGAAGGTAGAGGTTAATATCCCTTTGCTAGATGCCATTAAGCGGTACCTAGATATGCAAAATTTCGAAAGAATTATGCACTAACAAGAGGAAGTTAAAAGGAAATGAAAAGGTCCAAGTGGGAGAAAATGTTTCGGTTGTAATTAAAAAGAAACTCCCAACCAAATGTAAGGACCCCTGGCACATTCACCATTGCATGCACTATAGGTAACACAAGGTTTGAAAGGGCAATGCTTGATTTAGGTGCATCTATAAATGTCATGCCATATTCTATTTATGCATCTTTATACTTGGGTCCTTTGGAACCTACTTTGGTGTTGTTATTCAATTGGTGATAGATCTAATGCATACCCTAAGGGTGTGGTTGAAGATGTTTTGGTACAGTGAATGAATTAGTGTTTCAGCGTACTTCTATGTTTTGGACATGGAAGAGGATGAGTCTCCCAAATCTGCTCCTATCTTGCTAGGAAGACCATTTTTGAAGACTGCACGGACAAAAATTGATGTGCACTCGGGAATTCTAACAATGGAATTTGATGGGGAATTAATTAGATTCAATATTTTTGAAGCTATGAGATACCCAAGTGATGTGCACTCTGCTTGTTTAATTGATTCTTTTGATCCTTTTGATTCTTTAATTTCTGCACTTTTGATACTTGACCATTTTGATGCTCTTGATACAATTCTAACTCATAGCTTAGATGTACGGGAGGAAAAGAAGAAGAGTGAAGAAGAGCCATGGAGTGAAGACATTGATGAAATTGTTGCTTTGCCTTACAAGAGCTCTCTTCCACTCCGTAAGAGCATGAGGTAACTTTTGTTGCTTTACCCGTTACTACCGATATACCTCAACCTTCACAGTTGTGCGAGGCACTGAATTGGAACCGAAAGCACTACCGATCATCTTAAATACATCTTCTTGGGGGAGAAGGACACCCTTCCAAAGTAATAATTGCAAAGTCACTCACCCAAGAGCAAGAAGAGAAACGGTAGTCTGTTTTGCGGGAACATAAGACAACCATTGGTTGGTCAATAGGCGATATCAAGGGTATTAGTCCCTCCGTTTGTATGCACGGGATATTAATGGAGGAGGATACTAAACCCGTGAGAGACCCTCGGTGGAGATTGAATCCTCCCATGATGGAGGTTGTGAAAAAGGAGATACTTGAAGCTCCTAAGTGTGGGGGTGATCTACCCCATTTCGACACAGTGGGTAAGCCCGGTCCGGGTAGTACCAAAGAAATGCGAATTACTTGTGGTAAGAAATGCTGAAAATGAGCTTATTCCCACTAGGTTACGAGACGGTGGCGTGTTTGTATTGATTACAGGAAGTTGAATGCCGCCACGAGAAAAGACCACTTTCCTTTACCTTTCATTGATCAAATGTTAGAAAGATTAGCTGGTCATTCTTATTATTGTTTTCTGGATGGTTTTTTAGGTTACAATCAGATTGACATAGCTCCAGAAGACCAAGACAAGACTACATTCACTTGTCCATTTGGTACCTTTGCATATAGGCGAATGCCTTTTGGACTCTGCAATGCACCAGGAACTTTCTAAAGATGCATGATGAGTATATTTTCTGATTACATTGAAAACATCATTGAGGTTTTTATGGATGACTTTAGTGTCTTTGGAAATGATTTTGAAAATTGTTTGGAACATTTAACTTTGGTGCTTAAAAGATGCATTGACACTAACCTGGTACTGAATTGGGAAAAATGTCATTTCATGGTGAATGAAGGTATTGTGTTAGGTCATGTAATTTCTGCTAGGGGAATTGAAGTAGATAAAGCTAAGGTAGAACTCATGCATTCTTTGCCACCACCCACTAGTGTGCGGGAGATTCGTTCTTTTATTGGTCATGCAGGTTTCTACCGGAGATTCATCAAAGTCTTTTCTAAAGTCTCATTGCCCCTTTGCAGATTTCTTCAAAAAGATGTTAATTTTAACTTTGATGAGAAATGTATGGAGGCTTTCAATAAACTCAAGAAGTTGTTAACTGTTGCACCTATCATCAGGCCACCCAACTGAGAGTTACCTTTTGAACTAATGTGTGATGCCAGTGACTTTGCAGTAGGGAGTCTGTCTTGGGACAACGAGTTGATAGAGTTCCTTATGCCATTTACTATGCATCAAGGACTCTAAATGATGCTCAACTTAATTACTCAACCACAGAAAAGGAACTTCTAGCTGTTGTATTTACTTTAGAAAAATTTAGATCATATCTAATTGGTTCTAAAGTGATTGTGTTTTCAGATCATGCAGCCTTGAAGTATCTTCTAACAAAGAAAGAAGCAAAGCCTAGATTGCTCCGATGGATTTTATTGCTCCAGGAATTTGACTTGGAGATTAAAGACAAGAAAGGGAACGAAAACTTGGTGGCCGATCACTTGAGTAGATTGGAAACTGAAGAGGAAGAAATGCCTATCATGGAGACTTTTCCGGATGAATATTTGATGGTTGTCAACACCATAATCCCTTGGTATGCTGACATTGTTAACTACCTGGTTACTAAGGACTTTCCGGAGGGTTTGAACAAGGCCTAAAGAGATAAATTAAGGAGTGACTGTAAATACTATATCTGGGATGACCCGTACTTATGGAAGCATTGTGCAGATCAAGTCATTATGAGGTGCATTCCTGATTCTGAGACACACTCCATCCTCTCCTTTTGCCACACCTATGCATGTGGAGGACACTTTGGCAGTAAAAGGACAACCAATAAAGTGCTTGACAGTGGTTTCTATTGGCCTTCAATTTTCAAAGACGCTTACAACTTCTGTAAGTCTTGTGACCGCTGTCAGAGAACAGGTAATATTGGTCCTCGTAATCAAATGCCTCAGACTCCGATCATTTTTGTGGAACTCTTTGATGTGTGGGGTATTGATTTCATGGGCTTGAAGATGCTTTATGGGCTTATAGGACTGGCTATAAGACTCCCATCGACATGTCACCATTTCGGTTGGTGTATGGAAAGCCCTGTCATTTGCCCGTTGAGTTGCAACATCGATCTTACT